>JARYGA010051068.1:0-24088 GCA_030545235.1 Helianthus tuberosus | reverse complement strand
TCCAGCATTTGTTTAATCAAGGATTTGAATATGTGACAACGCCGTTGGATGGAAACTCTAAATAATTATGAATGTGAGATTCCTTACCATCCCGGTAAGGAAAATGTGGTTGCCGACGCATAGTCACAAGGAAAGGGTTAAACCTATCAGGGTTAACGCCAAAAGCATATAGCTACGTACTAGCTTGAATGAGAAACTGCTAGATGCTCAGAAACAAGCCTTATTAGAAGCAAATGCTTCTAATGAAGTATTAGGTGCAATTGTTGAGCAGTTAACACCTGGAAAGGATGGAATCCTAAGATTGAATGTTCGTATATTGGTTCCGATCTTTGGAGGACTCAGAGATCTGATCCTCCAAGAAGCTCATAATTCCAGATATTCTGTACATCCTGGAGGAGACAAAATGTACTAGGATTTGAAAAAGAATTGTTGGTGGATGGGTATGAAGAACTCTATAACCACTTATGTAGCTAAGTGTCTAATGTGTTCGCAAGTTAAAGCCGAACATCAGAAACCGTCAGGACTACTACAACAACTTGAAATTCCATTCCCACTTGGAAATGGGAGATGGTAAGTATGGATTTAATTACTAAGTTACCAAAGACCAAACGTGGCAATGACACGATTGGGTGATTTTCAATAGACTGACTAAGTCAGCCCATTTTCTGCTAATTAATGAGACTTACGAATCAATTCCGACAAACTGGCCAAGTTATATGTGGATAATATTGTATCCTTGCATGGTGTGCCAGTATCTATTGTATCTAATAGAGATACGAGGTATACATCTCACTTTTGGAAAAGTTTCCAACAATCATTGGGCACGAAATTAAATTTCAGTATGGCTTACCATCCATAGACTAATGGACAGAGTGAGCTTACTATTCAGACATTGGAAGACATGCCGAGAACATGCGTGATTGATTTAGGTGGTAGTTGGGATGATCACCTACCCCTAATTGAATTCTCCTACAATAATAGTTATCATACTAGCATCAAGGCTGCTCCATTTGAAGCCTTGCATGGGAGAAAGTGCAGAACGCCCGTTTGTTGGGCTGAAGTTAGGGAAGGCCAACTATCAGGACCTGAGATAGTCCTAGAGACCACGGAAAAGATTATTCAGATCCGTGACAGGCTCAAAGTTGTCGGTGATAGGTAGAAGAGCTATGCTGATAAGAGGCGGAAACCTCTTAAGTTCCAAATTGGGGAAAAAGTTTTATTGAAAGTATCACCCTAGAAAGGTGTGATGAGATTTGGAAACAAGGGCAAGTTGAGCCCCAGATACATTGGACCATTCGAGATAATCGAATGTCTCTATTTCGTGGCTTATAGACTTAAGCTACCTAAGGAACTCAGTGGAATTCACGATATGTTCCACATATGTAATTTAAAGAAATGTCTAGCCAATAAGTCATTAGCTATATCGCACCATGATGTGCAGATTGATGAAAACCTGAGATTCATTGAGAAATCGGTTTTGATCGTTGATCAAAAGGTAAAAAAGCACTGAAAGAAATTGATTCCCATCGTGAAAGTTAAATGGGATGCCCATCGTGGCCCCGAATATACATGGGAGGTTGAGTCTAATATGTGACAAAAGTACCCCTATTTTTTTAATAAAATCTCAAGGTCGAGATTTCTTTTAAGGGGGTGAGGATGTAACACCTCGGAATTTTATAACGATCGTATGTGACGTGGCCGAGCGTGGGTATAAATTTTAGATTATTTTAAACACTTTTTTACTCATGGGTCAAGCTTTAAATGTATAAAACATGATACAACACTACCACTCTACACATGTTAGGGAAAGTGCACCCATCGTAGACGTAGTATAGTGACAGTAAGATTCCAAAGTCATCCAAGGACACTAGAGCTTTTAATACCGGCTTATCATTAACGTCTAATCTAACCAAATTTTGATAAAGGTTTTGAAAGTTTTAAAAAGACAAACAAAAAATAAAAATGTAAATGAAAGGAAAAAAAATAGACAAGAAGGAATCACTTGGCTCCAACTCCACTTCTACGTATCCTTCGATGATTTCCGCACTTTGGGCTTTTTAAGAGATTATTTTAGTTATAGTGGCATGCCCCTCTTGTGAAGGACACGCTACCCTCAACCACATTGGTCTGAGACAGCAGGGATACAGTCCCGTAAGGTCGGATTATTGAGAGATAATTAAATAAGTTACTAATGCAAAAAGTGGTAGGCCCCTCTTGTGAAGGCGACGTTACCCTCGGCCATATTGCTCTGAGTCAGTAGGGATAAGGTCCCGCAAGGCTAGATAAACTTTTAATAGTAGTTTATTTGTAAGGGGTTCAAGTGTAACACTCCAATCGCGTAACACGCGGTGAAAATAACGGGGAGTCACGTTACAAATTGCTCACAACAACTGGTACTAAATTGTTTCATTATCGTTAACATTGTTTTACAATACAAAGAATACATGTAATTGTCTTTTGATTAAAGAAGTCTAAGGCCCGGATGCATTCCTATGTGTAGCATGTTTGAATAATCAAATCCTGAAACATATGTGAAAATGAGAGTCAGCATAAAAGTTGTCGAGTACATAGGTTTTGTTAGCCAAATAAATGGCAAAAAGTTTGGTATTGCAATACTTTGATAACTACGAAAGTTTTAAATTGAAAATGGACTCTTTTAAGCCAAGGATTGGCAAAAAGATTTAGCATTGCAATACATTATCTTGGTTGTAAAACTTGTGACAAAAGAGTTTTATATATGGCAATATGATTATTACTAGGTAATTTTTATGCCATTGAAAATTGTACTTTGTTACCACATTGAATTCGGTCATAAAACTTGCGAGAGTATTTTTAGAAATCCAATCAAGGATTAATAATAACAATATTGAAATCGGTCATAACTCGTGTGAGTATTATTAGAAATCAAGTCAATGATTCATAATAATACTTTGGATATCCTTCTAAGAATCTAACATATCAAAATATGGAAGATTCTACAAGGATTTAGATACTTGAACATTGAATCAACTAAACACATAAATCCTAAAGTGGTTCGAATAACGCTACAAGGGTAATACAATAAAAACACTTATATATAGGAAGTACTGGCGGCATATCCACCCTGATCTTATGGTATTAAACTTGTTTCATTATCTAAATCACTAATAATCACATAAACACATAATCATCAACTTGGTCATTAAGTTGTAAACACACATTAAAGTACACAATGAATCCAGTCAGGGGGCTTCAATTTAGTACTTTAAACATCCTACAAGAATCTAACTATGAAGATAGATAGATACTATAAGGACCCGGTTTTGGTTAACAATATCACATTGGTAACATATCAAACTATGCTTTGGTAAACAATAACCCATTGGTAGCATATCAAACTATGCTCTAGTAGTATATCAAAATATACTTTGGTTTGTGATTTTGGTAGTATATCTAACTATACTTTGGTAAAAATATCACATTGGTAGCATATCAAACTATGCTTTGGTAGTATATCGAAATATACTTTGGTTGTGATTTGATAGTATATCAATCTATACTTTGGTAAACAATATCACATTGGTAGCATATCAAACTATGCTTTGGTAGTATATCGAAATATACTTTGGTTATGATTTGGTAGTGTATCAAACTATACTTTGGTTTAGGAAATAACAGAATCGGTAGTATATCAAACTATACTTTGGTTTTGGTCATGGTCATCAATAAAGGATAATACACAAAAAGCACTTAGTAAACACATATATGCCATACCTTTGAGAAAAATCGGTTACACATATGAATCACCCCAAAACATTTGAAAAACGTAAAAGATGGGAACTATGTACTTACTTGGGGTTGCGTATAGGTCTTGTTCAAATTATAAAACAAAGCTCAAAGGATCAACAGTTCAAGTGTTGAAGTGGCTCCTAGTGTATCGGATAACTACATGTTAGTGTGTCAAAACTTGAAAAAGAGAGATCAGATAGAATGAAGTCTCATAAACCAATCGAGTGTTGGAACTCATGTGACATGGCTTAATAAACTTAACATTCTGATTTGGAATGGATCATAAGTGCTTTTGACCCGTTATGACTCGTTAAAGTAGTTTACGCTACTTTAACGGGTCATTTGCGTAAATATACGATCGAATGGTCAAATATGTCATATGATAAGTCTTGTGTTTCAAATCATATTTGAAAATGTTGTAACATCAGTTTATATGTCAAAACTTAGGTTACATATGCTTAAAATGGATTTATGCGCAAAAAGGGCATTTTGATCATTTTTAAGAACATAGAAGCAACTTATCATATAACTAACCAACGACGTGACCATAAGGTATAACCTCAGTAGGTTATTCCCTATACAACTATGGTCACAAATATGTGTTTGGTCGGATCCTAAGATCGACCAAATGGGTCGGATTCGAAAGTCAAAGCGGTGGTCAAGACCACTTGACTTACGACCCTAAATAAGCACTAAACTAAAAGTGACGAGTTAGACATGTCAACACATGTCTAACTAAGTTTATAAAACCGATTTGGTATCAAAACTTGCTGTTTTGATACCAGAAAATAGTTCCGTCGTAAAATGCACATTATGTGCATTTTTTAACAAAACTTTGACTCGTCACTTCGACTAATAAACGTGGTAATCAGAAGGTGCAATCGCAAGGGATTATAACCTTCGTGATTACCATCATGTTGCAAAGTTCAATTGAACTTTGACCTGACCAATTATGGTCAGAACCGAAAGTCAAACAGAAAGTCAACTGCTTGACTTTTTGCTTAAAATAAGCTAAAATAATGAACAACACTAGGAAAGAACACTTACTTGTGTTCTAGGATGGCAAGAATACTCAGTAGGATGCCTCCAATGGGAAGCAAACTCCAATTAGAGCATATTAGATGAAGAAGAAGGAAATGAGCAAATTGAAATGAACGAAAAGATTGCTATTTATAGCAATTGGAGGTGAATATGATGATGCCACATGTCCCAAACATGAATGGGGATTAAAACAAGTGTCCAAAGTAGATTAAACCTTGGGAAATACTCAAACTTGGGCTCCAAGAACACCAAAACCAGCTGCTGATCGAAAAACAGGTGTTGGGCATGGTTTACGGACCGTAAGGGGTCCTGCCAAATGGTCCGTATGGGTTGGGCAAGGGCAACACTTTCCATTTTTGGCAGTTTTGGCCCCTGGACTTGTTTCGTCGTGTTTTGACACTTCTAACACCCATTAACCTAATTTTTAAGCTCTATAAGGATTTTAAATCATATGTGACTTGAATTATGCCCAAAAATGTCGTGGATGTCGGTTCGTTTAGTTATACGATTGCATTTTTCGCTTAATTACGACGAACACTTTAACGAACACAAAAATGAGTGAAATTTCGCGACGAGTGATATTTTTGCATTCTTATAAATAAAATAAAAGATTTTAATGATTACAAAAATTTGTGGATGTGTGTATGTGCTTCGTATTAAAAAATACGAGAATCGGTAAACTTTCGCAGTTTGTTGCAAATAGTCCCTAAGCTCAAACAAGCATGTTTTTGACATACCAAACCCCTCGACACTTATTTATAATTTATGTAAAGGGTATGTTTAGCTTATGTCCTTGTTTCAGGGTGTACGTCGCGCTAAACTGATTATGTTTACGTAACAGTTTATGATTTCACTTCCAGAAAAGGTTTGAGTAAACGAAATTGTACAAGGACTAAAATGTGCAAATGTCACATATAAATATACAATCCCGGAAATGAAACAAAAGATTTCATTGGATTTGAGATTATTCACGATTGTACAATGGTTGAAAAGTCACATCAAGCCGTTGTTACTTCCCCTGATTTGATGTTATCTGCCTCAAGGGGAGTCCTAATAAGTTTGAACCAAGTCCTCGTAGGATCTATACACTGAACGAGGCAAGAACTTTACCTAAACACCCTTCTAACCCCCTTCCAGGCAGTTAACGTGCTTTATATTGACCGAAAAGACATGAATGAGTGAATCAACGAAACATGAAGAAATGTTTAAACAAAGTTCACTTTCAATATAAAAAACTAGTTATTAAAGTCTTTAATACATACCCAATTAAAAAGTTGCCAAAGATTGGAAATCAAAAGTAATACATAAAAGATATGTATTCACCAAGTGATGTAAGAGATTAGCCGAGCATGGCCTTTGATTGACAAAAACTCTTACCATCTATCTTGGATCCCGAGACTACTACACACTCTAAAAGCTGAAAGATTGATGATGGTGTTGGGTGTTGGTGTCGTAGTGGTGGTGGACTGATGGCAAGTGTGAGAGAAGTGGTTTGCTAAGGGATGTGTTGATGCACAAGAATGTCTGTTGACTGCATCTTCATCAAGTCTTATATCAAGATAGTCAAGATTGGAACTTAAATGTCAAATTAGGGTTTAGTTTTGATTTAGGAAGTGTTTAAAGAGGGTTCCGTTTGAAATAGAGGGTTCCGTTTGAAACCATTGTTTGAAACAGTAGGGTTCCGTTTGAACAGGTAGTTTGAAACAAGGGTTCCGTTTGAAACATGTTATGTTAAGTTCAAACGGAAGGGTCTAGGTCTATAAATAGGTGTGTGTTATTCACATTTCAAACGGAACGGTACGAAACAATAGGGAGGTGCTGCCGGATTTGTATCAGAAAACCTTGTACAAGCACGTAAATCAATCAGAAAAGAAAGATTAAAAGATACAAGCTGTTTTGGACAGTGTTTACTTTGATTCCGCCTTAGTAATCGATGTTGAACTGCCTTAACTGACTTTCAGGGTCACGTACACGATCCAACAAGTGGTATCAGAGCTCAGGACGAGGAGTTCATACCAAATACAGCTTGAAATCATCGGATTATCTCACTTCTACCTTTCTTTTCTGATTTAAACTAGTTCTCGCGGTTAAAATGGCTTGAAACGATCACATAGCAAACGAAATTCACTATTAACTAATCCTTGAAATTTTGAAACCAAAATTTGACCTAAATCTGATCGAAATCATGTTTACCGTTTGAAAATGTTCGTGAATTGATGACGTCATATCGTTTGAAATGAACATATCGTTTGAAAATTGATCGTATCGTTTGAAACTAACTGATCGTTTGACTATTGTCGTTTGAAATTGGACATATCGTTTGAAAACGAAATTGACCGTTTGAAACCAATCGTTTGAACCAATCGTTTGAATTGGTCGTTTGAAATGTTTGTCGTTTGAAGTGGTTGTTTGAATATTCGTCGTTTGAATATTTGTCGTTTGAAGCAGGTCGTTTGAATATCTTGGACATTACAACGTGAACATAACTGTTGTCGGTCTAATAAAAAATAAATCACATGTAGTGTGTCAGTGTGCATATACTTTAGTTGAGCGGTTCAATCAGGTGATATTGAACAATTAAACAAGTGAGCGGCACATGTGAAAGAATTAATATTACCGACCCATGTGACGTATTAATTTGAAGTTGTCGGATATTAATTGTCATCGAGAAGTGTCAGACTACAATACACGTTAACGGTCAAATAAAATTCTATATACATTTAATGTTGTCGGCAGTTTATGAATTTCAATATGTGCATGCGACATAAAGTCAAGGATAGCATGTGATGCAGTTTTAATAAGTGTTGGCTAAGATTGAAAAAGAGTCTTAGATTGATTTTGTCAACAAACACACTGTTACGTATTCAGTTTGTTTGAACTAATAGCTTGTTTAATTTTTTTGCAGGTGATTCGAGGAGATTTACAAGGTGAAAATACTGAGAAGTTGAAACATTGTGGACTTTGAACTAACAACAAATTTTTGAATCATGTCATTTAACGAAGAATGTGTGGTTAAAATGTTTGACGAAAAGGAAAATGATAATCTTGAAAGATTGAATGATTGGTATAATAGATTTTGGTTTAACGCGAGAGAAAATGGGAATAAGCATGTTTGGGTTAATAGACTTGAAAATTTTTGTTGCAAGAAACATGAACCGTTGAATGAGTTGGTAACACGGTATGATCAATTACTTGCAAATTTAAAAACAAATGAGATAAGAATGTCAGATGCTGAACAGATATCAAAATTTGCAGATGTATTACCGGCTGAATGGAATGAATTCTTGACTAACCTGAAAAAGGATTATAGATTTTCAAATTTGAGTCTAAGAGAATTCATCGATAAAATTAAAACACACAATTATGAAAATGAAAAGAAAAAGAAGAAGTTGATAGATGAAATAAACGAGGATTTAGGAAAGATAGATTTGGATGTGATCATTGAAATGAGAAAACGAATCACTGTATGTCTTGCAGCAAAAAATGTTATGAGATACGATATTAAGAGGGGTTGTTATATTGATGAAAATATGAATCCTCTTGATTTTGTTAAAATTTTCTGTGCAGGAACATACAAGATGGAAACAAAGAAAGAAGTTGATGATGGAAAGATGAATGGAAAATGTTCGAAATGCGAAAAATCAGAAACAGACAATGTCAAACTTCTGAAGAATGTAGAAAGTTTAACATTGGAAATCAAAAGCTTGAAGGATGAGAAAGAATCTGATAGTAAACAGATTCTTGAAATGAGAGAAAATTGTGAAAAGTTGATGTCGGAAAATGTCAAACTGTTGAGTGGTTTGGACAATTTGACATTGGAAATTAAAAATTTTAAAGTAAAAGAAAATGTTGTTGAAAATGAAAAATTAAAAATTGAAAAAGATTTTCAAAATTAAAGAAAGATTTTAGAAAATGAGAGAGATATTTTTGGTAAAGATAATCTTGAAAAACAAATTGAAATCAATTCTCATCTTGCTAAAATCATTCAGCTTGAAAAAGAAGCTGAAAAAGCTCGGATTAAAATCAAAGAGCTTGAGAATAAATTGAAAGGTTTTGTGAATTCTACATCACATATTTGTCCAAAACCGATCAATTCTGTTTCAATAAGTGACAATGTCACAAATTTTGACAAAGTCAAAGTCAAAATTGAAGATTGTGATGAAATATCTGATGATGAAAAAGAAAAGAAAAGAAAAATATTTTTAGATTTACAAGGAAAATTTAAAAATATTGTTTTGCAATCTACTGAAACAGGTGAATGTTCTAAACAAAAACTTGTTAAGAAGAGTGTAGAACAAAAACAAAAAGATAAAAATTTGAAAAATCCTAAAATTGAAAATAAAAGCTCATCAGTTAAGTCATCCAATCATTTTGAAAAATCACAAAAATCTAAAAATGAAAACTCACAAAATGTTGGTAATAAGTGGTGCAGGTTTGACCACAGTGCTCAAAAGCCAAATCCAGCATTGAAGAGGAGAAATGACTATAACCAAGCCAAACAATGTTATGATTTGAAGGTTTGGACTGATAGAAGTGGATGGTACGATAACAGAGTGTGTTACACTTGTGGTGTGAGAGGACACATTGCTCTTAACTGCCAGAATTGGAGTTATGAGTCAAGAAGATGCTATAATTGCCAAATCAGAGGACATATTGCCAAAAATTGCCCAAGGAGATCGATGGGAAGATCGAGGGTTGAATCTCAAAGAATGGCAAAGAAACCAGTCAATGTTAAGCCCCATGAACAGAAGGTTCTAAAACCTAAAGTTCAGGATCAGACAATTCAAGAAAAGAAAGTTAAACTTTCACAAGGGCAGAAAGACAGACTGCGAAAGAAAAGGAAGAAGGCAAGAGAGTATCTTGAGAAAATTTTGTCTTCGGGTTCACCGGACAGATTGAATAAGAGTTCTGATGAATCAACTAACTTGACTGCAAAGCCAAGTAAATTGAATTCTTCAAATGCAAATCTGAGGACAAAAGAGAAAAGGGAGAAAAAGAAAGTTGTCGGCGATGAATCTGATGTGTTAAAGTCAGACAAGCCACATTCAGGCCATGATTCTGGTTCATCAAAGCCAGAGGAGCTTAGTGTTGAGGTAAAATTTGAGAATTCAGGTTTAACAATGGATGATGAAAATTTTCCACCATTGTTGAACAAGAATTCTAAATCACCCAAAGATAGTCAGGCTTGGGTGAAACTTTTCAAATAGAAAAATCTGACTTGCCGGAGCTTCCAGGTTGGTAAGCGTGAAGCAGGTATCGGCATCATTCTTGAGAAATTCACAGGATGGTAACTGTGATATTTCGATTTACAAGTGGTAAATCAGGGACATTAAGTTGTACTTGATTTTCTACTAGTGGTCTTAATTGTTAATTCTTTAAAATGGTTGAAGACGAACAATGTGATGAAACCCCGAGTTTGTGAAAAGACAAACAAAACTAATTTTCCGAAAAAAAAAACCATTTGATTAAAACAAACTTAAGTGTTTTGAAATCTAAATGGGAAAATAGTTTGTTGTCAGGGGGAGTTCTGATTGTTAAGCCAAGAGAATGGCGAATTGAAGCGATTCGATATCAGTTTGTCACGTTTCTTGTATAGTTTGTTTTCAAATTTTCCTTGAAAATCAAAATTGAAACATATTTTGATTTTAGGGGGAGAAAAATTAAAAAAAAAAAATTAAAATTAAAAAATTTGAAAATGACAAAAACATTGAAAAAGCAAAAATGAGTTTTGTTGTGAAAAAGAGGAAATGATAGTAAATCAGTTGGATTGTCACAGCATGCTAAAGAAATGGAGAGATAAAATGTGATAAGCGATCTCACTAAAGATGTGACGATAGGCTCAGCTAGATTAGTAGATTTGCGATAACGATACAAACTTAAATGAAAAAGCCTAGTTCTAGTGGGAAACATGGTTGAAAGCATAGTACTTAGTTTTGTCCTTCTTGACTGTGTGCCTACTCAGTAATTGCTGAGTGTGTAAAGACATAAAACTGGTTAAGTTTGTGAACTTTCACAACTTTGCTAAAAAGTCGCTGTGATTGTGCATTTTATTTTGCAAAGATTTAAACTTGTCTTATTTCTTTATTTTGTTTAAGCATCGGACATCCTCTGCGTATACGGAAGTATCGACCTGGATGTTGTTGCCTAAACGTTCTGCTTTATTTTCTTTGGTGTTTCGTTTAAGCTTTGGATCACCTCTGCGTATACGGGAGTGTCGACCTGGTGGTTAAAGCCTAAACAACTTCAACTTGTTTTATTTTCTTATTTTGTTTAAACATTGGACTTTCTCTGCGTATACGGAAGTATCGACCTGATTGTTAATGTTTAAACATTCTGCTTTGTTTTCGCACAAATCACAGTTGATAATAGTTTAAAGGCATTACTTGAGTCAGTGTATTGCATGATGAGGGGATATGCTGAGATCGTGGGGTCCATAAGAACTTAGTGCTATCTTAATATACCTTAAAGTATCGGTAAGCATTTCGAAAGTTTTTAGATTGAGTTTAAGTGGACAACAATATCGTCAATCAACGTGAATCGTTTAGAACTTAAAATGTTAAAAGCTTAACGGTGCTTGTGATTTGTCTCATAAACTGATATGATCCTCTTACACAAACTCACAAAAATATTGTTTGTATATATTTCTTTACTGCATTTCAGTCAAGTTCAAAAATCCAAAAAGATTTTCGGAGTGTTTTAGCATAAAATTTTGAAAATTCAAAAAGATTTTCGACAATTGATGTTGAAGGACTGATATTCAAAATTCCAAGTGCTAAACATGATGAATTGGATTGGGAGAATATGTTGAAAACTTTGAATGTCATATACAAATGTTTTTGAAAGTTTGAGGGGTTAGTTAATCAAGGTCATTTATTTGAACTTGATGTAACTAGTATGATTGTTGAATGAATGTATTCTACCAGTAAGTTTTTAAATCTAAGTGTAATAAATTTGTGAAACTTATGTTGTGGTAGAGAATATGCAGGTTTCAGGAATTCCCACGGAAGCTAAATGACAAAGCTTGAACCAGACATCTCAAATTCTAGCATATCGAGAGGGGGAGTCTGTGAAAGGGGGAGTCTGGAGCAACAGTATATGGGAGTGTGAAGATAGAGTGCTTATGATGAAAAGACAGAGTTAGAGAAAAGACTAAGACTGAAGACTCAGGATCTGAAGACTACGTCAACATCCAAGGGGGAGTCTGTTGATGCACAAGAATGTCTGTTGACTGCATCTTCATCAAGTCTTATATCAAGATAGTCAAGATTGGAACTTAAATGTCAAATTAGGGTTTAGTTTTGATTTAGGAAGTGTTTAAAGAGGGTTCCGTTTGAAATAGAGGGTTCCATTTGAAACCATTGTTTGAAACAGTAGGGTTCCGTTTGAACAGGTAGTTTGAAACAAGGGTTCCGTTTGAAACATGTTATGTTAAGTTCAAACGGAAGGGTCTAGGTCTATAAATAGGTGTGTGTTATTCACATTTCAAACGGAACGGTACGAAACAGTAGGGAGGTGCTGCCGGATTTGTATCAGAAAACCTTGTACAAGCACGTAAATCAATTAGAAAAGAAAGATTAAAAGATACAAGCTGTTTTGGACGTTGTTTACTTTGATTCCGCCTTAGTAATCGATGTTGAACTGCCTTAACTGACTTTCAGGGTCACGTACACGATCCAACAGGATGCATTTCTCTTGAACCAAACACCTCTATTTATAGCTGAAAACAGAGGTCTGGCATGGCCCCGTGCCCACCTGGCAAGGCCCCATGGTCTTCTCTTTCTCTCTGTTCATTAACTGCAGATGTCAGGTCTTGTACCAACACGTACTGTGGTGACAGAGCATGACCTCGTGGTCAGTGTACTTGCTGTACTATCACAGATTCTGCGAATACCAGAGTTGACCACGTCCCATGTTGAGTTGGCATGGCCTCGTGTTGGTTTGTCTTTTGTTGTAGTCTTTTTCTGCAGGGAATCTTGACTGGGCATGACCCCGTGCCTAAGCTTCTATTTTTGTATTTTTTGTTTGTTTTGGATGTGTATGTGGGTTCGGCAGGTCGTCTCAATCCTTCTTCTTTGTATTTTTTTTTGTTTCTCCTGTTAATTTGTTCCTTTTATTCATTTAAGCTCTTTTGATCCTGTAAATTAAAAGTAAACAAAGAAACATGCTTTTTCCAACATTAGTGTGACAACCGGTACTTAACGGCTTCTAATTACATGATTAACAAATGTTTAAGGCAATAACAAGTAGTGTTTAAGGCACGAATTAACTTGGTATGCCTAGGAACGCTTATCGGACGTTACAATGCGCGTATGAGGATTTTTGGGAAATCTGCTGGATATTAAGCGATAACGAACTGACACCGTACAAACTACTTACAACACCAAAAAATAGGAAGTTTATACATGTAACTTATACTTATGAATGTGGTTTTGTGAAAACATCATGCTTTCGAATGACACAAAGCGCAAATGTGAACGAAAACGCGACTGCAGGAATGCACCGGCAAAGAAACGGAAGCATCAGACCGGCGCATTAACTCAAAAACTGAAATATTTTGATATGTTTAGCTTTGCTTTCAAATTCTAATGCTCACAGTTAAAACCGGTTCGAAAAACGAATAATAAACGACAAACGAGACTTTTACGCGATTTTAACGCAACCGACGAATGAATGCATTAAACATCAATTTCCGACGAAATTTTTAGTGTTTCGACTCTTAAAATTGATTATACGACATTTTACGTTGAGCGAGATTCGAAAACGGACTTCGGAGACTTGACGGGCCGCTTAAAAACAAAAGGGATGGGCTTGTAGGCTTTGGGCCCAAGCCCAATTTCAAACCCTAGTATAAAAACCTTTTTAAAACCAAAAAACTCTCATTTCACCTATAAGTTTTAGCCGACACCCTCAGTTCTCTCTCTCACCCGCACCTGCCAGCGACAGCCGGTATTCTGGCGACCCCTCCGGTCACCGATGTCTTCCTCATTTGTTCCGGTGACAAGCACAAACCTCATCCCTCTCGTTCCTTTCCCCGATAACCACACCCCACATCCCCCGTTTCTCCTCGAGTTAATGGCAGTAGCGGCGGCAATAAGATCAGGAAGACGAAGAGAGACAGAGAGAGAGAGAAAGAAACCATGGGCGAGACGCCGTTTATCCGGCGGCCGGAATCGAGCGGCGGCGGTGGTGTCACGGCGGCGTGGCGGTGAGACAAACGAGAGAGAGAGACTGAGGGAGTAACGACATAGAGATGGTGACGGCTGACCGGCCTCAGGACCGCCGCACACGGCGGCGTGGCGGTGGTCCTCTCAGTCCGACGAGTTCACGGGAACCCCCCTATTGATTTCTTTTCTTTTTAAACATTGATGGCTAATGATGATGATCGGCGGACCGACGGTGCGGTGGCCCGGTTCTGTTTCAAACAGGTGGTTTAGGTTCGAGTTCAAGAGACTTGGTTCAGGTTTGGTTCAAGATGGTTCATCTCTGGTTCGGGTTTTCTGTTTGGGTATCGGGTCAAGACAAGTCTATGGGTTCGGTTCAAGGTGCAAGTCTCGGGCTTGGTCAACAAAGTCAAACCAGTCAACACATTAGGTTGACTGGTCAACGCTGGTCAACTGGGTCTCGGGTTCGGTCAACGGTAATCGATAGCAGATTGGGTTCGGTCAAATATGGTCAATACCCGGTCAACCTGAGGTCAAACGCAGTTACCTCGAAGACCTGGTAACAAATTTAATCGAAGCGAGTTAGTATACGTTAGTTAGATTTTATTAGTTTACGCGAACCTCGACCCGACTAACTAACGGTTTTACATTTAGTGATTTGGTTTCATATTTGACGTAAACTTTATATATAATGTTTGATTGAATTGTTAAATTTTGACAAAATAACGACAACTTAAGTTGTCGGGGCATCCTAAAAACAGGGGAAACTCTGCCCGATTTTCAAAAAAATCCGAAACACGAAACGTATTTTATTCCAAAAACGACACTTATCAAAAGTTCGAGTCTTTCTTATAAGATAAAATATAAAGTATATTACTTATTTTGGCGACGTTTGCTAGTTAACGAAAACTCATACGAAATAAATGTTACTTACGTTTATTTTAAACCACTAACCGTCGAACCTTATTTTATTTATTTCGAACGCCCAAACTCGGAAGTATCTTATAGAACAAATATAAACGTTTATATTATTCTAAACGTCGCTAGCTCGTGTAAGTTTATAAAATAAATATAATTTTTTTATACTTATTTCAACGTCGTTACTTCGCGTTATTTGGTAAAATAAATGCCATCGTCTATATTTGTTTCGAACGTCTAAATTCGGAATTTGTATTTCAAAGGTCTAAGCACTCGAAAATTTTATGAAATAAATATAATTGTTATACTTATTTCACTCGTCTAGAATCCGATTATACTTATAACATGAATATAGTCATATATGTTCATTTCAGATGTCAAGATTTCGTATATGTATATATATATATATATATGTATATATATACATATATATACATATACATATACATATATATATATATGGTAAGGTTCATGCGAGAACCACATTTATTGCGAGAACCAATGTGAACACAACCTAAAATAGCTAAAAAAACCTAACCCCCACCCCCAAAAAAAAACCTAAACCCCCCCAACCCCCCCCCACCCCCAAAAAAAAAAACCTAACCCTCCCCCCCAAGCTAAATGCTAAAAACTAAAACCCCCAAAAAAACCTAAAAAAAACCTAAACCCCCCTCCCCCACCCCCCCCCCCCCCCCAAGCTAAAATTCTAAAAACTAAACCCCCAAAAAATCTATAAAAAAAAAAAGCTAACAAATTTTTTTTAATATTTTGATGTTAAAATCGCTACTTTTAGTAGCAAAAAAATAATTTTTTAAAAAAAATTAAAAAAAGAAAAAAAAATTTGGCTACTAAAAGTAGCGATTTTAACATAAAAAATATTAAAAAAAATATTTATTTGTGTGTTTTTTTAACTATTTTTAGGCATTTTTGGTTGTGTTCACATTGGTTCCCGCGGTTCTCGCAATAAGGGATGGTTCCTAACGGATCTTTGTCATATATATATATATATATAGTCATATATGTTCATTTCAGATGTCAAGATTTCGTATATATTTATAGATATATACATACACATTTTATTTGTTTACGCTTTCTACTCGCGACGACTAACACGACTTCGGATCTTTATATTTGATTATAAACATAAATGTATATATATATTCTAAAACGCTTGATAACTAGGTCGATCCCGAGACTTAGTTTTATCCCGATTATAAACGGGATCAAATAACCATAGATTGGTTATTCTAAATCAAGAAGATAACACTACCTTGGAGTCGTTTAGTTAACGATTCGGTAGAGCTCGGACACGTAGTTTTAGCTACGTTTAATTAGGGGCTTATAATTATTCCTTGATTAGAAATGCTTTAGTTGCACGATAGTGAGTTCACATTCATGGAACGACACTTCGGAATCACGCTAAGCTAGCTTTGCACAGGATTATCAAGGTGAGTTCATAACCCCCACTTTTTACGGTTTTACATTTTTATAAATGTTTTCGGGGGTGGAAAGACATGCATGTTTTTGGCAATAGCAACCAATATTTCGATGAACGAAAACACATATTTATAAACCATGTTGCAAATGAATTTCAACGAACTTGAATGGTTTACGAAAGGTTTATACTAAACATACCGGTTTTACAAAAACAAACGCGTATTTTCGCAAACGTGCATGATTTTCATAACTACTGACGGGAAGGTCCTAGCGACAACAACGGGACTGGGTTGGTCTGTGTACGAACAACGAGACAACCAATGGGTTTATGTCCCCCTTTTCTTTTGAAATACATATTAACTAGGGTATGATTAAGCTATGGAATGAATTCTTGGATCACGTGCAAATAGACGCTAACTTAGGCACCATTAATCCTTTTAAGGACCACGGAACAGGGGGTAGATCTATCGGGTACGGGCGAGCCCCACTCATGGTCCTTGTGCGGCCACTTAGAGTGCTTTTGTGTCCCTGTTGAAGTGAATCGACACTTAAATCGTCTACCGGGTTGAGTGCCTTGTCACACCCCGACCACGTATAACATACAAAACGTGGCGGAAAACGTCGGGGAGTGTTGTAACAGAATTAATTGTTTCATAACCATGGCATACAAAGTTGTATTTTATTTATCAACATAAGAGTTACATTGTTTTAAACAGGAAATAAAGAGTTCAGAACATAATTAAACTAAGTCTATCTTCATTTTATGTCTCTAAGGCACAGGTCCGCCCTAGTGTCACGATCATCGTCCTACGCAAAAGCTCCTGAAAACACATGTGAAAATAGGTACGTCAGCATAAAAATGCCCGTGAGATACATAGGTTTGTGAAAATAGGATTCATGACTTATAAGTTTAGAAAAAAAGTTGTTTATCAAAAATCAGTCATGAACCTTGTAAATTGTTTTGTTTTGTAAACCGTTTAACAAGCGATAAGATCGAATGATATGTATAAATAAAAGAATAATGCGTGGTTAAATGTATGTCCAAGTAAAATGAGTTGTATAAAGTAAATTGTTTGTAAACCAAAGTCTTGTGAAAATTGTGTTACTTGTGTAAAATGTATAAGTCCAAATTGAATGATTTAAATAACGCTATGATACGTAATATAATACAAACAATTATATATAGGAAGTACCAGCGACGTATCCACCATGCTTGTATCATATTACTCACATCTCGTTACTTAAGTCACTTAAACAAACCACCAATGTATAAAGTCTATGTTTAAACCAATAGTCAAAATTCCTTGTATAAGCCATGTCAAATGTTTATAAGTCCAAAAGTAGTCAAGTAATATGAATCAAATGTTATGTATTGTAAGTAAAGTATTGTCACATAATCCAAATGTAGAAATGTACAAAACAAAGTATTTTGAATATATCAAAAAGTAATGTTTTGCAAAGTAATGGATGTTACATTGATAAAAACATTTATGTGGTAAGTTAACGCATACATTCAAGCCTTGAGACAGTCGGATAACCCTTTCAGTCAAAGTTATCAAAAGAAATGTTTTCGGATTCAGTCATTCCTTACATCCAAACAAACCCGGGATGTCAGGAATGAGATTTGTCAAGTCCTATGGTACCAGTACTTACTACCGAGCGGCGTAGCTAATGTTAATGAATGTATAATAGTCTCGTTTGTGCAAACCAAATGTCATAGCAAAAGTGAACATGTTATATGAAAACAATGTACTAAGTATGCTAAGTTAACATACAAAGCAGAAAGTCATGTAAATCAATGTGCTAGCATGCTATCAGTCAACATACATAGCAGAAATGTAAAGTAAAACAATGTACTAAGTATGCACACAATGGGCATACATAGCATGAAATGTAATGTAAAACGATGTACTAAATACGCACACAATGGGCATACATAGCATGAAATGTAATTAAATCATGTACTATAATGTACTAACAAACATAGCAGGTATATGATGTGAAAACAGGAAAGCACGAAAGTAACAAGTAGGCACATGTGTTCCACCCCAAAACAGTTTGAAAACAGTAAAAGAGGGGTTCTATGTACTCACATAAACACCTTGAAAACATTTAAAAGAGGGGGTTCTATGTACTCACTTGGGATTGCTCAGAAGTCCTAAGATAACCACCAAGCAATGCTAGAGATCCCGGAATCAAACGGCACCTAATATAGGTAACTATGTTAATAAACCGGACCTAAATTGGAAGATTTAGATAGAATGAGGGTTCGTAAACCAAACGAGTATGGAGACTCGTGTCATATGGTTTAACAAAGCCTACATACTAAATGAAACCTAACATAAGTGCTTACGACCCATTACGACCCGTTTTGGTAGCTTATGCTACTTTAACGCGTCGTTCGCGTGAAACGCGTTCGGACCGTTTAACTAGTCCTATGACAAGTAACATATACCTTAACATGTCTAATATTGTTGTCAAATCAGTTTAGATGTCGAAAGTTATGTGACATATGTTTAAAATGAATTTTGGCATCAAAGGGGTATTTTGGTAATTTACCTAAGGCATATAAACTACCTATCATACAACTACTTAAACGAAGCGACCATAAGGTATAACCTCGGAAGGATATTCCCTATATACTATGGTCACCTAATGTGTTTGGTCGGATCCTAATGATCGACCAAATGGGTCGGGTTCGAAGGTATAAGCGATTTATTAGATCGCTTACCCTTACGACCCTAGACAACGTGGAAATCAGTAGGCATAGTCACAAGGGACTATAACCATCGTGATTACAATCACGTTGCGAAGTTCAAATGAACTTCGCATTGACCATAAATTGGCCAATGCAGAAAGTCAAACAAAGTTTGACTTTCGGACTCGAAAAGCAATAAAAGAAAGAAGGAACACTTACAAAGGGTCCCCGAATGCTAATCTAGATCAAAATAGCTCAGGTATGAAACAAATGTTTCAACTTAGAGCACATTAGATCAGATTCTTGTGAGGAAAAGTGAAGGGTGGAGGTGGGTATTTATAGTTTTCGGTTCACCGTTAGGATCGTTTCTTGGAGAAGAGGGAATGATCACATCCCTACGCTTGTTGGAAAGTTATGGTAGCTGATTTTGGCCACCATAAGATATTAACATGTGGCACTTGACCTTTGGAGGATGTTAGGGGATGTTAACATGTGTTAAAAATGGCTTTTGCTGATCGGAAGGGGCCTCGCGTGACGCCTAGGGGGCTAGGTGTCACGCTACGGTCCCCCTGATCAGCAAACACTTTCTAATGTTCACCTTTCAGTCCCCGTTGCGTATTAAGGCCATTTTCGACATGTTTAAGGCTCGTTAAATCATTTTCAAGGCTTCACAAGGATTCCTATACATTGTGGACATGAAACATGCTCAAAAATATGCCGGATGTCAGTTCGTTTGGTCGTACGATCGCGATGTTCGCTTAATTACGACGGAATGCGCATAAGCGCGAAAAACGTTCTAAATTGCGTGACGAATGGATTTTTCTCGAGCCAAACACTAAAATAAAATATTTTAGTGCTTACATAAATTTTTGGATGTCCGGATGTATTCAGAACGTAAGTTATGCGCGAAAATGCTAACTTGTGCACTTTTTGACGCTTTTAGTCCCTGAATGACCCAAAAGTTTATTTTAGCACACCGAACCCCTCAAAGCCTATTTATAAGATATATAAAGGATATTTAAGGTGTGTTTAACTTATGGTCATGTTCCGGAATGTTCTTTATAGTTCAAATTGACATACTTTCGCAGTTTGTCAAATTTAGTCCCTGTAAGCGAATTAACTTGTTTTTGCCATACCAAAGCCTTCAAAACTTATTTATAAGTTATGTAAAGGTTATTTAAGTTATGTTAAGTATATTTTGATGTTCTGGAGTATTTGTCGCATTAAACTGATCACGTTTTCGCACCAGTTTGCGTATAACTCTCCAGAAAGCGATATAGAGTTTGAAATTACATAAAAGTCAAAACATGAAAAATGTAAAACACAACCACACAAACATTGGGATCAAATAACATTGTTTTATTGATAATAGAACTGTTCACAATGATTAAAAGCACAGATGTTACAGTCTCCCCTACTTGTGGAAATTTCGTCCAGAAATTTATTTAGAGGAAACTCGTGGGAAAAGATGCGGATATTTCGCCTTCATTTGATCTTTGCGTTCCCAAGTAAACTCGGGTCCACGTTTAGCTTCCCAGCGAACTTTGACCAAAGGAATGCGCTTGCGTTTAAGCCACTTGACTTCACATTCCATGATTTCCACAGGTTTCTCAACAAATTTCAGTGTTTTGTCAACACGAATTTCGCCAAGTGGTATGTGGAGGTTCTCATCAGCTAAACACCTCTTGAGATTGGACACGTGAAAGGTTGGATGAACATTTCCAAGTTCAGGAGGTAACTCAAGTCTATAGGCTACCTTACCGATTCTTTCGACGATCTTGAATGGTCCAACGTATCTAGGTGCAAGTTTTCCTTTCTTTCCAAATCTGATCACACCTTTCCAAGGCGAGACCTTAAGTAATACTCGATCACCGACTTGAAATTCCAAGGGCTTGCGTTTTGGGTCCGCGTAACTCTTTTGACGGCTTCTAGCTGTCTGAAGGTTATCACGAACTTTCTTAACCTTATCAGTTGTCTCTAAAATGAGGGCAGGTCCAGTAAGTTGAGCCTCGCCGATCTCATTCCAGTAGACTGGTGAACGACATTTTCGACCATAGAGAGCCTCGAAAGGAGCCATTTTGATGCTGGTGTGATAACTGTTGTTGTAGGAGAATTCAATTAACGGAAGATGTGAATCCCAACTACCACCAAAGTCGATCACACAAGCTCTAAGCATATCCTCCAGAGTCTGGATTGTTCTCTCAGATTGACCATCCGTTTGCGGATGATAAGCTGTGCTCAGATTAAGTTGGGTCCCCATAGCAGATTGCATGGTTCTCCAAAAATGAGAAGTGAAACGAGCATCTCTGTCAGAAATGATGTTCAAAGGAACACCATGTCGAGCTACAATTTCATCCACATAGATTTTAGCAAGTTTGTCAGCAGGAAAATCCTCACGGATTGGCAAGAAATGCGCTGACTTAGTAAGACGATCAACAACTACCCAGATGGCATCATGACCTTTCTTTGTGCGCGGAAGTTTGGTAATGAGATCCATAGTAATGTTTTCCCATTTCCAAACTGGGATCTCTGGTTGCACCAATAAGCCAGAAGGACGTTGATGTTCAGCCTTAACCTTAAGACAAGTAAGGCATTTTGATACGTATAAGGCAATGTCTTTCTTCATACCAGGCCACCAATAGTGAATACGACGATCCTTATACATTTTATCCGAGCCAGGATGAACAGAATAACGCGACTTATGGTCTTCATCCATAAGCAAGGTGCGAAGGTTATCTTGGCTTGGGACCCACAAACGGTCCATGAAGTAATACGATCCATTGTCCTTCAGTTCCAGAGCAGGTGTTATGTGATAGGGAAATTCCTTATCCATCGAACCCTGTGAAACACAAGATTGTTGAGCCTGAGAAATGCGTGCTTGGATATCAGATTGAGCTTGAATAACAGATTGAACACGTACACAATGAAGCTTAGTACGTTCCTTACGACTCAATGCATCAGCTACGACATTCGCCTTACCAGGATGGTAGCGAATTTCGCAGTCATAGTCGTTTAAAAGCTCGACCCAACGTCGTTGCCTCATGTTGAGTTCTTTCTGGTTGAAGATATGCTGAAGACTTTTGTGGTCCGTGAAAACCACACATTTTGTACCGTACAAATAGTGCCTCTAGATCTTTAGAGCGAAAACAACTGCACCCAACTCAAGATCATGAGTGGTGTAGTTCTTCTCATGTATCTTCAACTGCCTCGATGCATATGCTATGACTTTGTTTCTTTGCATCAGAACACAGCCAAGACCCAATTTAGATGCATCGCAATAAACGACGAAATCATCATTGCCCTCAGGCAAAGTCAGAACAGGCGCGTCGCAAAGTTTCTGCTTCAAGTTTTGAAAAGCTTCCTCTTGTTTGAATCCCCACTCAAAGGGCTTGTTCTTCTGAGTTAGAGTAGTTAGAGGAACTGCAATCTTTGAGAAGTTTTCTATGAAGCGGCGATAATAACCCGCTAGACCAACAAAAGAACGAACTTCAGTAGGAGTAGTAGGCGTATCCCAATCCTTAATCGCACTGATCTTGGAGGGATCTACATGAATACCTTGTTCGTTGATAATATGTCCTAAGAATTGAACCTCTTTAAGCCAGAATTCACACTTGGAGAATTTGGAGAAAAGTTGCTCTTTCTTTAGGAGTTCCAAAGTAAGACGAAGATGTTGCTCGTGATCAGCTCGCGTCTTAGAATAAATTAAGATGTCGTCAATAAAAACAATGACGAACTGATCGAAATAAGGCTTGCAAACCCTATTCATTAAGTCCATGAAAACAGCCGGAGCATTAGTCAAACCGAATGGCATGACTGTGAACTCATAATGCCCATAACAAGTGCGGAAAGCTGTCTTGGGAATATCTTCTTCATGCACACGAAGTTGATGATACCCGGAACGTAGATCAATCTTCGAAAAATAAGAAGCGCCCTGTAACTGATCAAAGAGATCGTCTATTCGTGGTAGGGGATATCGATTCTTGATGGTAAGCTTGTTAAGCTCACGATAATCGATACACATCCTAAAGGATCCATCCTTCTTCTTGACAAAGAGATTGGGAGCACCCCAAGGTGAAAAGCTAGGACGTATAAAACCTTTGTCAGAGAGCTCCTGAAGCTGCTTAGACAACTCTTGCATCTCAGGTGGTGCAAGACGATATGGAGCTCTAGCAATGGGATTTGCACCAGGTACGAGATCAATACGGAACTCCACTTGGCGTGCTAGGGGTAGACCAGGTAACTCTTCAGGGAAAACTTCAGAATAATCCCGAACGACAGGAATATCTGAAATAGACTTACCCTTGCCTTTATCTGCTGTAACATGTGCTAAGAAAGCCACATAGTTCTTTCGGAGATACTTCCGAGCTTTAAAACAAGACATGAGTTTGAGACCACCGGCAGGCTTCTCACCACGAACTTGTTGGATCTCACCTGTCGATAGCGGCACACGAACAATCTTCTCAGAACAAACTATCTCTGCGCGATGCTTAGATAACCAATCCATACCCACTATAACGTTGAAGCTTCCAAGTTGCATAGGCGTGAGGTTAATGGGAAAAAGATGATCGTTAAGGTTCAACTGGCAGTTGTGAAGAACAGAATCAAGAACAATGGGTTCACCACTAGCAACTTCTACTGTCAAAGGTTTTCCTAGTTTCGTTCTAGACATGCGAAGCATTGGCTCAAAAGATAATGACACAAAACTCTTATCGGCACCCGAATCAAAGAGAACAGATGCAGACTGATTATTAATAAAGAACGTACCGTTCACCACTTCATTGTCTGCTTGTGCCTCTTGAGCATTCATGTTGAAGACTCGACCTCGAGCCGGAGCCTTATTCTAATTTGGATTTTGGTTCTGGTTGGCTAGCCTTGGGCACCGGTTCCTATAGTGGGTCAGATCCCCACAATTGTAGCACGAACCAGGAGGAAAATGAGGTCGTGCAGCTTGACCTTGTTGCTGAGCAAGAGGCTGAGCAACTTGTTGGGCTTGGTTCTGAACTACCTGGTTCTGGTTAACAGGAATGCGACAAGTAGCGGCAAGATGACCAGATCTTCCGCAGTT
>JARYGA010051067.1:0-32867 GCA_030545235.1 Helianthus tuberosus | reverse complement strand
TTCGAGTAGTACCTGCACTTAATCTTTTTGGGAAAATACGTCAGTATACACTGGTAAATACAATCAACTGACTCATTTTGGAAAGGTTTAGAAAGTTGATTTAAATGCACGAGGCACAAAACATTTTATAACTTGGGATAATTATTATATATAAACTTGTAAAAGAATTACATGTTCGTTATACGTTCAGTAGCCCGGGTTAAATACCGGGTTAAAGATTAATAGACACACCACATGATATAGTCCTGCGGCGGGTTATTCCCGTAACCGGCGGTTATACCTTATTATTTATATATGCACTAGCGGGTGTACGCCTACACCCGTGTGCTAAGATCGTGGCCATTTCTTAAAATGATGCCAAGGATATCCGGGACATGGTCATTAACCTCCCAAAGTCTTTAAACAAATAAAACAATTTAAACGGGTCATTTCAATAATTTAACCTCCATACGATTAAAGATTCAATGCCCGACCAAGCGGTAATTTATATACCGTACCCCAAGCCCGTATAAGGGAAAATAAGTTAAGAGTATTTACCTTTGTAAGTAATAATCACAACAACAAGTGCACGTAGCTTTTACCGGGTCTCCTATTCTGGAATGAAGGTTTATAATAACCTATTAGAATCCTAACGGGTCTTTAATTAAGCCTAAACTTAGACCGGTTAGTTTTAAAGGAAGATACGGTTCGAACGCATGATTAAGCGAAGACCGGAATAGAATGTGATTTAGACCCGACAAGTTTGAAGATTTGTATAATATGGGTAAACTAAACACATTCTGGATTTTGAGATAAAAATGATGAGGTTCGACCCGTTTCGGCTAATTTATGCAAACTAGTTACATAAACCGAACTGAACGCGAATAACGCATAACGGGTAACCGAATGAGTCACGAATAGGTTTCCTAAGTTAATATGCCTTAAATATGTTGTGATATCAGTAGGATACCTTCCATTATGCCCAAAACGAGTTTAATCTCAATTTAAGCCCCGTAGGGGTAATTTGGTCATTTAAACGATTATAAAAGGGATTAATTATAATTCTGAGATTTGGGTCTGAAATAATCAGTAAAACAACTTAATTTAATAGGTTATATCAGTTGGTGATAAGTCTTATATGACCAAATGGTTTTAAACCCATACTATGTGTTTAATACGCGTAAAAAGCCGTTTTAAGCGATTTCCGGATTAAACAGGAAATCTGAGTTTTCTGATCAAGTTATAAAGTTCAAAATACTTTATTTATTATATAACGTCAGTAGCAATTGATTTGGTGTCAAAATATTATGTAAAACTCATTTTACAAGCAAAAGGGTATAATCGGTAATTACCGAATTAAGGCAATAACCTTAGGTTATGATTAGTTTAAAAATAATTAAAAATCTTCAAAAATCCCAAAATATTATATTACATCAGTGAGTAAAAGGCTTGGTGTCAAAAATTGGGTTTAGACAGGCTTTACGCTAATTACGTCGTTTAATTAATAAAAAGCTTTCTAATTACGCTATTGAGCATAACTCCTAATCTAGACCTCCAACTGATGTTAAATTTTAGGGACGTGTTTATAAATCAGTAACAAAGATTATTGTCCTCTCACATTTCCAAAATTCTTGTTTTAAGGTCAAATGGGCATATTGGTCAACATTAGGCATTTAACGGAGACATCGGACAATCAACGAGTTAAGTAGTATAAACGCAGAGGGTTATACTATCATACAAGCTGGTCCTAACGGAGCTCTAAGGCATTTCTAAATCATACTAATATGGGTCAGAACTGAAGTCAAAACAAAAGTCAAAGTTTTGCGACTTTCGGTTCCGAACAGAGCCTAAACAGAAAATTGTCGGATCAAACAAGCTTAGACCAGTTCTTATACTAATTACCAAGTTATATGAGTGATAAAATAGGTTACACGTCTTCTACATTGCTAATTATGCGTTAATTTGAAAATTAAGATTCTGTTGACTTTTTATAAACAATTTTGACCCGACAAATGACCTAGTTAAGGCGGGAATCAGTGGGTGCCCTTTTAAGGGTTTATTGCCCACATAATTACCAACTTATAACTACCTTAAGTTTGACTAATCACTGGACCATTAGTGATTAATCATTAAGTCAAACCTTAATTACGACGGTTTGACTTTTAAGTTATAAACTAAGTAAAACATGATTAAGGAAGGTTAAGGAAGCTTACCAAGGTCTTAATTATGACTAGAGATGCTTAGGGTCTGCACTTGGGCTCCAGAAGTCTTCAAAAGTTGAGTTGGAATGAATGATCAAAAATGTTGCAAACATGGACCTTTATATAGTGGGTTTAATCCCACTAGATCATGCCAAGCAATGCTATAAGTGATCATTGATGCATCCCAAGTGTCCCTATACTCTAAAAACCATTTTAGGCAGCACATGGTATGCAAAACAAGCAATTGGAGTCGGTTAACAAGGCTGAACAGACACCTGTCAGCGTTTTCTGCATCTGGGAGTGCCAGGCGGCCCGCGTAAGGCTATGCCTGGGCTTACGCGGCCCGCGTGAGGCTCGGGCTCAGGTAAACAAGTTTCATTTAATTGCAGTTTTGGCCCCGGTCCTCCTAAAAGTTGTTTTTACTTCTTGTTTTGCACAATGAGCCCTCAAAATTGAATTCTAAGGGCTTCAAGACTTATACCAACTTTGTTGAGTCCTTGGTTAACTTTTGATCACCGGAAAAGTCATAAATTTCATCGTTGACGCTTTTAACCCCTCGTATACGAATTTTATCATAACTTTCTCATACGATAACGAAACTTGGTGAAATTTTTATCATGCATTCTAGTGAGCATAAATAATCATTACAAAGCTTCGGGTTTGCCAAAAGGTCACTCAGAGGTATACTTTAAACATGTTGACACATTTAGCCCCTGTAGTTTGTAATCTCTCACTTTCTTTCACAATTAGCTTCGTATGATCAATGATTTACTCGTTTAAGGGTATAAACATCATGTAGGGTTATTGTAAAGTATATTTATCCATTGTTGACATTTTGAACCCTTATATACACATACTTTCCTTGTTTATCAACTTTAGTCCTTCTAGAGTATTCTTTTACATGTTTAATGTTCGTGACACGTGTCGATATATTATTGGACGTGAATTTACGAGGTGTTACAAAGGAGCATGCTAGATTGTGATTAAACACATAATCTAACAAGTAAGAGGATGATTATGTGATGAAACAAGATGATCATCCTTGTGTGTAAGCATGAACTTGAAAAATAAAGTGATTCTTGAAAAATAATAAAGTGAGTTGATAATCTTATAGATCTAAGACTTATGAATGGTTTTTCCAAAAGAACCAAGTTCAAAATATGATTTCAGGAAATCTTGGTTCATACTTAAACCTACACTATTTTTGGTGATAAAACAAGTGTAGAAACACTAGAGAAACAAGAAGATTTCATAAAGAAATATTTTTGTAAAATATGTTTACAAGATGTAAACACTTAAATCTTCCAAGAATGAGATTTTTAAAGAACTAAACACTCTTTAAAGGGTAACTAAACTTACTAAACACACAACCAAGTTACCACAAGTTTTTATGAAAGTTCAAGTTCATGATTATTATGTAAATAACATTGTTTTGGCACTCGGTAAGTGTAGATTGATTGTTGATTGTTTGTGATGATTTTAAAAAGAAAATGATATGCTTTGATAGCATGGACACCTCCATTTTTAGGGGGAACTATGGCAAAATTTTCTAAAAAAAATACAAACACTTAGAAAAATATTTTCTAAACAAATATTTACAAGTATGTTTAAACTATGGTTTTCAATATAAACTTTGCCATAGATTTTGTTACAAAAATACAAGTATTGGAGGTGGGTTTTTACAAATAAAAATGGATAAATATGTATTTAGAATATATATTTACATTAAAGACACATTGTGTGTGATTGTTTGTATACTTTGTGTATTAGTTATATGATTTTAGAATTTAAAGTAATATAACTTAACAAAATACCAAGAATTTACAATCCAAAATAATACCAAAGATCACAAGGAATAAATATATAAGTTACACGCTTAATATTGTGAAACCGAATGCAAGAACGTAACTTACAAAATATTCCGGAAAATACCGTTATAAATATATTTTTGGTAACTATTATTTTGGATACGAAAGAAATGAGAATATGATTTTTGTTATTATTACAAAGTATATCATATTTTCGACAAAGAGAAAATATACTATTTTTGGAAGTAAAAAATATATTTTCTTAGAGTATTTAGAGGGTATATGATTTTTGGGAAAAATATATATTTTCTTGAAATACAGTATTTTTGGACAAAATAAGTTTATATATATTTTCTAACTGGGACTTGAAAATATATTGTTTTGGAAATATATATTGGGAATATATTGGCATATTTTCATTTGGAATAATACACCGGAATACGACGCCGACACATGGCAAGATATACCAATACAAGAATACGGATATACATGTATAAGATACCCCCATCCTTGGGAAGGAAATACTTGAGAAGTATTATTACGAAAATACTGTTTAAACAATTATTCCAAAATTAAACATAATTTAAAGTTAAAATAATCATTATTTTAACAAGTAATTACAACTTGGAATAATCTCAGAAACGTAACTCAAAAACGTAAATACTAAGACAAGGCACGACCTGTTCGTCTAATAGACGTTAGAACATTGTAGGTAGTCGTGTTTGCTGAGGAGATTTGAGTTACGAGTACCGAAGACGCAATACTGTGAGTTCATGTCCCCCTTTTCTTTTAACTGTTTTCAGTTTTATACTTCGGGGGTGAGATACATGTTACAATTGTTTACAAACGTTTTATACATGGTATGATTAGCTTAAGGAGGGTTACTACTTGATCATGTGAGTGGTGGGTATAACACTTAAGGCCATTAATCCTCGTCGTAGGACCGAGGGACATGAGTGATAGATCTATTCGTGTGTAGCGAGCCCCACCCCTGAGTCCGCTGAGTGGACCATGAGGTGACTATGTCTTACTGACGAAATCTGCTAGGTTTGAAGTCTTCCTGCATCACTTCACACATACCATTGGCTTTGCAACCCAATGGTGATCTATTTTTCCTTATTGCTACATATCAGGGACTTACATACATACTTACAACATTTTCAAATGTTTATACATACACACAAACGAACACATGAACTCGCTCAACTTTTGTTGATGTTTTTCAAACTACATGTATTTCAGGGAAATTGTAAAGTGGATCTGGAGGGCGTTGAAAGTTTTTATGTTGCGTTAAGAATAAAGATGCCATCCATGGTCTTTGAGTTTGGTCAGTGTGTCTCTTTCCTGGACGTGACACGCCTTCCAAACCTTGGTGCTATTTAATATCTTTTAATGAGTCCTCAATGAACTCATAAACAATTTGTACGGTTTGTAAAACTTGAATTTGAAGTCTACAATGTTGTTATGTTTTAAACTTATTTAATGGATGACAAACCTATGGTTTTATCATATAGTTGATGTTATGATTGAATGCAATGATATTAAGAAAGTCGCACCATAATCACGCTTCCGCAAAAGTCAGGGTGTGACAGCTTGGTATCAGAGCTTCGATCATAGCGAACTAGGATTCTTTCTCGAGTCTCGACTACGATCATTAGGGCTATCACGAAAATGTTTTCACAACATGTTTTCATTGCATACACAAAGCGTCCAGATCTAAGGAACAAACATTTTTATAAACAAAAGACACAAATCACATTTCAAAGAATTCGTCTATAGTTCAGTCTGAGAGACTGGGGAGTTAGTCTAAGAGTCTAGCTGGGGTAGTCTGAGAGACTGGGAAGGTCAGTCTGAGAAACTGGGGAGGTCAGTCTGAGAGACTGGGGAGTTAGTCTGAAAGACTAGCTGGGGCAGTCTGAGAGACTGGGGAGGTCAGTCTGAGAGACTGGGGAGTTAGTCTGAGAGACTAGCTGGGGCAGTCTGAGAGACTGGGTAGTTAATCTGAGAGACTAGTTTGGACAGTTTGGGAAACTGGGAGTTTAGTCTAAGAGACTGGTAATTCAGTTTGGGAAACGGGGAAGTTTAGTCTGAGAGACTAGGGAGTTCCGTCTGAGAGACTGGGTGTTTCAGTCTGAGAGACTGGGTGTTTCAGTCTGAGAGACTGGGTGTTTAGTCTGAGAGACTGGGTGTTTCAGTCTGAGAGACTGGGTGTTTAGTCTGGGAGACTAGGTGTTTAGTCTGGGAGGCTAGGTAGTCTGGGAGGCTGGGTGTTTAGTCTGGGAACCTAGGTAGTCTGGGAGACTGGGTGTTTAGTCTGGGAGACTATGTGGGTTAGTCTGGGAGACTAGGAAGGATAGAAGGTTTCATGGAGAATAATATGAATACATGATTATATGATGAAGATGTCCTTGTTTGCAATATACTAAGCGATAGTGATTGATATACATGCTATGACCATTATGTACCGGCACACATGTCACTTTATTTTAGAAAGCGAGATATCAGACATTGATAACCCTACGGCCACCGCCACAGACAATGAGATTGCATCTGCGCCGGAGATATTTACGTCAGACACTGAGAGTGATCCTGATATGCTGACCAAGGACGAGGACGACTCCCAAACAGTCCGCACTACCAGATTTTGGTGATACTTTACCCTTGCTGATGGTTTCTCTGACAAGAATCCTTATGTCACTCTTGTTTCATTCCATGACCACTTCATCACTGGTCATCCCGATGGTGAGCACACCATGGCTCCGATCCTCGACGATGCGCCTCCTGTGGGCATTCCTTCCGAAGGTTGGCTACTCGATGAGTAGTTGATGATGACGTTGACATGTTTATTGATGGTCCTCCTGCTGACGCCCATGATGATAGAAAATTAGACGAGAACGTTGTTACTAATTTCACTTCTTGAGACCCCTGTTATCAAACTATCCTCTGAATCTAGTATCAGACTCCTTTGAGTCTGTGACATCTGCAGCCTTATAGACGGCCGGATTACAGCTCTCTACTACTGACTCAGACGACGACGTCGCTATGACTGCTGCACTATCACCTACTTGATATGCCACACCTTTACACGACCCAGAGCCTGCTCCTGAGCCAGCTCCTATTCCTTTTGGGTCAGCTTGATGTTGCACCTGCTGATCCTGAGTCCTTGTTTGATCATGATCCTGTTTCCTTTGGGTCTACCAGATATTACACCCCTTATACCTGACCCAATACCTGCACCTGATGAACTCTTTATTGGTTGAGACATTTGTTCCTGCACCTTCACCGCTGATGTTGCTCCTATGAAGACCGACATCCATTGCCCCAACATGCCTATCGCTTTCTTTTAAGTCATACCCACACCCCAGGAAGGTACTCCAGGGCAGCACCCGCATGACGATCCTTTAGCTACAGCAGCATTTTTCCCCAACCTCACAGGCAGCACCGTTTGCTCCTTTCAATACTTCACTGATGGACGAGTCATTTTGACGGTTCCTATCATACACTATGCTGATATTAGACCCTTACTATCCCTCATATTATGGAGGCTATACACAGAATGAGTTGCTCCTATAACATCAACTATAGTTTGAGGATATAAGTCGCAGAGTTTTGGAGCTTGAGGTGACACCACGTCCTCCACCCTGTCTATACCAGTATACTTTGATCCTCCACATTTATCAATGATTCCTTCTGCGCTCTCACATGCTGCTATTACACCTTTCCCAGGTTTTTGATGCTCGTTTCTTTACTGTCAAGCAGCGGAGTCAGTTATTTACTTTGGCGTATATACAAGCTCGAGGAGGAGTTCACGCATGCTAGCAGTTTACTTTTCTCCCCTCCTCCACCTCAGTCACCAGTATAATTGGTTTCTGGATTATGTATATTGCATCACATTTGGGTAAAGACACTACTAAAGAGCCGAGACTGTGGAAACTTTTAAAGACCACTTCAGACTACGTGATTTTGATACACTGATATACTTATTGGACAAGGGTAGGGTGACCCTGTGTCCCTTTTAATGTGATACATTTTGTAAGACAATGCAATTGTGGTCGGAGAATAATGAGAGCCCAATCATCATTAAACATGCGACAATACTTTGTGGCCAATAACCAATGAAAGCTCAGTCGCTAGGTCTTCGTCAAGCACGTTATTGATCTATATGTGTGTGCTATAATTATAATGCTACGTGCTTGCTTCCTATGCTCTCATTAAACATAATTCCCAAATTACTTGGTTATGCTATGATTATACTATTGCTTGATTGGTTGATACAATGATCTATTATGTGTATGTACATATGACCTCTAAAACAACTATATGCACTCCCTAAACAAATAAGACCTGACCTAACCAATCTTCTTCTTAGAAGATGTTGATACAAGGGTACATCGATACCGACAACCCTCTGCCAGCGACAGCGGCAGAATTACAAGAGCGCATCTCACAGGCCATTGCACAGCACGAGGCCCTTCGCTCCGAACGTAGCAGATGTACCTCAGGAAACAACCCACCCAATGGCTGCACCTACAAACAGTTCTTGAACCACAAACCTCGAGAATTCGACGGCACTGGGGTGCCTTAGTCTTCGTGCGCTGGGTTGAGAAGACGGATTCCGTTTTACGGTTGAGCAAATGTGCCCCAGAACATCAGGTCACGTACATAGCTGGACTATTCGTAGATGGGGCTCTGTCATGGTGGAACCTTCAGGTTCAAATGTTGGGCGAGACTGCTGCGAATGCTTTGACGTGGGACAAACTGAAAGAACTAATGCGTAAAAGATATTTCTCTAGGGCAGAAGTCCAGAAGTCCAGAAGTTGGAGACTGAATTGTGGAACTTGAAAATGGAAGGTCCAAAGATAGTTGAGTATGTGCAGAGATTTCGCGATTTGTCACAAGTTGCTTCGCGTCTGGCGGAACCAAAATCTAGAAAGATCGAACGCTTCATCGAGGGATTGGAACCTCAGATTCTAAGCCTGGTGACAACATCTAAGCCTCTGACGATCACCGAAGCTATTGACACAAGCGTGGCGCTCACTGAAGAAGCGGTTAGACTAGGAAAATTTTCCACTTCGGAAGAGAAAGAGGAAACTCCTGTAAAGTCAACTGGGGATAACAAGAGAAAGCTCGCAAATTTCAAGAAGGTTACTCGGGCGAGTAGCAAGAAGAAGGCCAAAAAGGGAAAAGACTACATGGGTATCCTACCTAAATGCGACAATTGTCTACGTTATCATGTGGGGCGATGTAAACATGGAAAATGCGATAACTATGGCAAGAGGGGGCATCCTAAGGAAACTTGTAGGCAAGATACTGAACATAGAAATGGAGGCCAAGATGGTAGCGAGAATCACGAAGAAAACAACGACAATGACAATTATCAAGGCAGAACGAGTGACAAACAGAAACGTGCTCAAGTTTGTTTTAACTGTGGAAGCAAAAAGCATTTCAGAAAATATTGCCCTAAAAATAATCAGGCACAAGGATGAAAGCTCAACACCGGAGCTAGGGAGACACGCCAGGAATTCAAGCATGGATATCGGTACGTCCCATATTAGTCAACATTATGCATCTACGCTGCTAGATACTGTTGCAAATTTTAGCTTCGCATCTCTAGAGTTTGAGAGTATACTTGGTTTAGTAGCAAGTAAGTTAGATAACCCGTACTCGATAGAACTAGCTAATGGGAAGCTAGTGGAAGCCAACGAAGTATTTGGAAATGGCAAGATAGAACTCGGAGCGCGTGAGTTTACGCTTGATCTACTGCCGGCTGAGTTGGGAAGCTTCGACGAGGTAAGTGGGATGGATTGGTTGATAAGCGATCAAGCGGAGATTGATATCTGCATCCCGATGGCGAACGAAGAAACAATCGTGACTCACAAAGCAGGATACGCCCCTACAAATTTATGATTGCTTGAAGGCACGAAAGTTGTCGCGTAAGGGATGTGTTGTTTTCTTGGATCATGTCGTGGACAAAGGAGCCAAAGAACCAAAAATCGAAGATACCCCTGTGATAAGAAAATATCCTGAAGATTTCCCCAAAGACTTACCAGAATTATCTCCTCAACGACAAGACGAATTTCGCTTCGATTTGATTCCAGGCGTCGCGCCTGTAGTCGATGCACCGTAGCGACTTACACCTTCGGAGATGCAAGGATTGTCAGTGTAACCTCGGTAGTTGATAGAGAAGGAAGATAACAGACCAAGATTCCCGTTTTGGGTAACCCCAGTTCTGCTCGTCAAGAAGAAGGACGAAGATTTTCAAATGAGCATCAACTACCAGGAGCCGAACGAGCTAACCAACAAGAGTCGATAACTCTTGCTGAGGATTAACGAACTTCTTACTTAACTAACTGTGAGGATCCAACTACTATTACATGACTAATCGATGATCGAGTGTCATTAACTGTGAATTCAGGAAGAAAGTATACCGGGGAAATTGTGGGACAATAACTTGTTTTTTTTTTTTTTAACGTACACAAAAATGGTGTTTCCTACACGATGCACAAAACAATTTTATACAGAATATGAAACTTTGAGAATCTAGAAAACATATACTTAGGATCTTTGGGAACCCAGTCCCAAACTCGTAAAGGTTGTTACCTAGGAACCACATCTGTTAACTCAACCAAACACCATTATCCTGACATACATGCTATTTCAGTTAACCAAACAGAAAGTACTTAAATTTCTTTTGTTGAAATCTTCACTTTTGCTTCTAGCGAGTTGATGTTCGCATCTCTACTCCCCTTAATGGTAGTTGCATCATGTTGATTTTCTTCGCTGAGAGCGAACACACATTTGCTTCGAATATTTGGTCATTTCTCCATTTTAACAGGTACTCATTGTTTCATTACATGGAAACTTATATGTTACGCATGTACCATTTGCTACGCATGCGGTTTCATTTCGAATAAACGCTTCATTGAAGTCCAAACATTATTTTGCTAAAGCTATCTATTGGTTTATGATTCGAATGACCTACATTATTGTAATTGTTTGCTCTTTTGCTATCAAGTCAACACACTTTCTTGAAACTTCTTTCATTTCAAGTTACATTCATGGTGTATCTTAGTAACCATGCTGAGATTCCCTTGTTGGTACATACGTTTATTGTCAGGTTACGCTGAAACCAAGTTCAATTGCCTGAACTTATCCATTTTGCATATTCAAATTAAGACGCCATATGATGTATTGAGAGCATCATATTCAAATATTTTTGCAAAGGTTCTTTTGTTTCGAGTCGTAGTAGACTTGATTTGGTCTACGACTCCACTAAATCATTTGTTGATTTCGATACCTTGCGGTGATACTTTCATAGAAATGAAGCTTGCGCTAATTTCGTTGCGCACCTCGTACACGGATTTAATTGTCTATTTATTTGTTCTAAATCCGTTTTTTTATCAACTAAAGCGGTCTCAACACAGTTGTGTGTTAAGGCAATGGTACATAGATTCATTTCATACCACGGTGTACCTCCTAACGATTCTTTCGTTATAAATTGAATACCTTGCAGTACTTATTGCTTTTTCATCTTCGATCAAAAACAGTGGCTCTTTGATGTTCAATATTCAACTGAAAACTTTATGACATTGTGTAAATCAAATCCTCAGATTGTTTCAGTATACTTTCATTTGATTTCAAACACGGTGAACTTGTTCAGTCACCACTAAATTTGAATTATGCCATTACGACACCTTGTGGTGTCATTACAAACTTGTAGCTTGTGCAAATCATGGTCAACCGTTTCACACGAAACTACACATACTTTTGTTTGACTTGTCATTTAAACATTCCTAATGCAACTACGAAATAAGACAATGATACACCAGATTCGCTTGTATTTCGTTCGGTGTATTTTCGCGATTCAAGAATGTCAACACACTAATCCTTACCATTTATTTATTCGAAAGTTGACAGATCATTTTCATATTCAAGTTGTTGATTTTGAATTCATATAGCAGATGCTATAGTTTGTGAAAACTCGTTTGCATATTGTGACCGATTGTTTGAGAATCCATCGGTCGAAACTCCTTTGTTGCACCCCTGTTAACTAAGTTACAGTAGATTCTACATCTACACATCTCGTGTCCTTTGACATCAAATGCTAAGACCACATACCTTTTAACCATTGGATTCGTGTTGTTGTAATATATTCTTGGATTCACCCGATGTGAATAAGGTTTGATTCGGTTTTGTGATTTCTACCTCAGTGTTATTCATATACATACACGTATAATGTAACCTTAAGGAATTAAGGTAGTACAAATTTCGAGGACTAAATTTTCTTAACAGGGGGAGAATGTGACAACTGTCAAATTTGCATTCATCCGTACAATTATTAAATGATGATTAGTGCTTAATGACTGTGCTGATTTACATTTTATGACTTGAATTGCTTTCTGATTACTGCATCATACTTACATGTGCATCACATACTTCATAATGTCACATCATCATTACATGCAAGCTATATTGACATACATGATGCACAAAGCACAGTTAGCATAGTTAGCGGATAACTCAGAAAAATGTTGACGTTGTTCAGTACATAGACAAACAGTGCTGTGAGACCCCGTATGAGCCAGAAACCAAGTACTACACTAGTATAGTGTGTAGGGAAGTAAGGACCACAAAACTGCTTTTCGAGGTGATAGTTTAAGTGCCAGTAAGTGCCTAAAACTCACCCAAAGTGCAGAATTCTGCAAAATTCAGCATTTTTTAGCATTAAAATACATTGATATTATACAAAAATATGACTGAGTGGTCCTGAATGCTTTCCTAAGTGTCGGGAATTAAAAGTGTCACAAAAGGGTACATAAAGGACACTAAACGGTATTGTTTAGCACTTTAATGAATCAGTATACAACCGGACACTACCCGAAACACCAAAATTACACTAGAAGCATTGTTTCAATGTTTCCAAGCTAGTTATGACCCCCGAACATCATATTACATGTTTTAAACACTTCACATACTTAACCTTGAAATTTTAACACTTTTAACTTAACTTAACTATGGTTAAGGCTTAACTATACCCCCCCCCCCCCCTTGGAAACGGTTTGGATAGGTGGCCCCACACCTTGATTTTATTTGATACACCCTGATTTTATTTGATTCACCTTGATCTCATTTGATATGTAGAAGATCTTGTCTAGTACTTAAAGAACACTTTATACATTGGTTAATAGTTTAACATGGTTATAAGAAATTAGAAGCTCATTCATCTTCATCACTTTAACATACACCAAAACCTCTCTCTCTCTCTCCCTCCATGCTCTCGGCCAAGATCACACCCACACCACCACCATTTTTCATCCAACTTCAATCCATTCCAAAGTGTACACAAGGTGTTGGAAGCTAAGTTAAGAAGTGTGGAGCTTGTGGATCTTGAAGGACCTCCTTCATTTGCTTTTATCCTCCACTTTTATCATCTTCAACCTCTTGTGTTCATCCCTAGCCATAGAGCTAGAAGTAAGGCCCTTATAACCCTTTGTTACTTCTAATATTATTTGTTAAAAGATCATATATGTTGTTAATCTTGATGAACACCAAAGAACATAATTAAGAAACATGAACATAAGCGTGAAATATGATGAAATCATGATGAAACTATGTTGTTTAGTGTATGAATGATACTTGATTGTTATTTTCTTGAGATTATGATGTTGATCGTAATAAGGAGCATGCTAGATTGTGATTAAACACATAATCTAGCAAGTAAGAGGATGATTATGTGATGAAACAATATGATCATCCTCGTGTGTAAGCATGAACTTGAAAAATAAAGTGATTCTTGAAAAATAATAAAGTGAGTTGATAACCTTATAGATCTAAGACTTATGAATGGTTTTTCCAAAAGAACCAAGTTCAAAATATGAATTCAGGAAATCTTGGTTCATACTTAAACCTACACTATTTTTGGTGATAAAACAAGTGTAGAAACACTAGAGAAACAAGAAGATTTCATAAAGAAATATTTTTGTAAAATATGTTTACAAGAGGTAAACACTTAAATCTTCCAAGAATGAGATTTTTAAAGAAGTAAACACACTTTAAAGGGTAACTAAACTTACTAAACACACAACCAAGTTACCACAAGTTTTTATGAAAGTTCAAGTTCATGATTATTATGTAAATAACATTGTTTTGGCACTCGGTAAGTGTAGATTGATTGTTGATTGTTTGTGATGATTTTAAAAAGAAAATGATATGCTTTGATAGCATAGACACCTCCATTTTTAGGGGGAACTATGGCAAAATTTTCTAAAAAAATACAAACACTTAGAAAAATATTTTCTAAACAAATATTTACAAGTATGTTTAAACTATGGTTTTCAATATAAACTTTGCCATAGATTTTGTTACAAAAATAAAAGTATTGGAGGTGGGTTTTTACAAATAAAAATGGATAAATATGTATTTAGAATATATATTTACATTAAAGACACATTGTGTGTGATTGTTTGTATACTTTGTGTATTAGTTATATTATTTTAGAATTTAAAGTAATATAACTTAACAAAATACCAAGAATTTACAATCCAAAATAATACCAAAGATCACAAGGAATAAATATATAAGTTACACGCTTAATATTGTGAAACCGAATGCAAGAACGTAACTTACAAAATATTCCGGAAAATACCGTTATAAATATATTTTTGGTAACTATTATTTTGGATACGAAAGAAATGAGAATATGATTTTTGTTATTATTACAAAGTATATCATATTTTCGACAAAGAGAAAATATACTATTTTTGGAAGTAAAAAATATATTTTCTTAGAGTATTTAGAGAGTATATGATTTTTGGGAAAAAATATATATTTTCTAGAAATATAGTATTTTTGGACAAAATAAGTTTATATATATTTTCTAAGTGGGACTTGAAAATATATTGTTTTGGAAATATATATTGGGAATATATTGGCATATTTTCATTTGGAATAATACACCGGAATACGACGCCGACACATGACAAGATATACCAATACAAGAATACGGATATACATGTATAAGATACCCCCATCCTTGGGAAGGAAATACTTGACGGTGGGTCAGGCTGCTTCGGGTAAAGTGACCAAACACGAGAAAGCGTGCCTTGACAACCAGTACGTGTTTATTCCATTTGCTTTTGATACTTTTGGTTTCCTGGCGCCAGAGGCTGTGGACCTACTTAGTTGAGTTCAAAGGGTAATGCATAGTAATGTTATGATCCCGAGATCTATGGATGTAGTTTTTAAAAGACTTAGTTTTGCTATTTAAAATGGGGTATCGGTGCAGCTTGTTGCCCATTTACTATCTATCTCAATGTAAATTCATAACACGTTTCAACTAAGCAAAATAAGTTTATCGAAAAAATTAAGGTTTTATAGATTGTAGAACTGTATTAGAAAAATTAAGTTTCCAGAAAAGTATTCAGGATTTAAGACCAAACAATCAAACAAACAAACCCTTCAAAATTTGGATCTCATCAAAATTTCACACAAGTTTTTTGAATTAAAACCAAAAATAAAATCGAAAAAACAAGAAAATAAATCCTAGAATTGAAATTAAAAAATATTTAGCCCCATATAATTACTTAACCGATCAAACCAAATAAAAAATAAACAAAAGTTAAATCAAAAACTTAAGAAAACAAAACGTGAATCATGATCAATAAAAAAACACTAAAAAGAAAATTAAAGTTTCTTTTTCTTCTTCTTTCCCAGCCGTCGACGTCAAAAGGCCAAAAAAAGAAAAGGATGGATCCTATTTTTTTCCCTTTATCAAATGAAAAAAAAAAAGATTCATTATTTTTACGTTTTTTTTTCATATTTAATCCAATAATTTAAATAAAGAGTTAAATGCCATTTTAGTCCCTGTGGTTTTGGCCATTTTGTCAGTTTAGTCCAAAGGTTTCATTTTTAACCTGTGGGTCCAAAAAGGTTTCACAGTTGCCATTTTAGTCCACTTGGATAACTTCATCCATTTTTTCTGTTAACGAGAAAGCCAATTTGGTCATTTTGTATGTAATTCTGTTAACTAAAAGGGCAATTCGGCCACATAAAATGACCGAATTGACCTTCTCGTTAACAGAAAAAACGGATGAAGTTAACCCAGTGGACTAAAATGGCAACTGTGAAACCTTTTTGGACCCACATGTTAAAAATGAAACATTTGGACTAAACAGGCAAAATGGCTCAAACCACAGGGACTAAAATGGCATTTAACTCTTAAATAAATCTTTATCCAGAATCCAACTTTCTAACTTTTCTGCATTTCCAATCAATTAACTTTTCTGCATTTCCGATCAATACCTTTTCGCGATTATTTTGGGTTATTCTATTTCCACACCCCTATAATCTTATTTTCACATCCCTATTTGTATACGGGCCGTATAGACTGATACTGGTCGTATAGAATGTTTATGCGCAGAATTTAATGCGGTGGAATGTTTTTTTTGTTTTTATATGTATACGGGAAGTATAGTTATATACTGGCCGTATACATATTTGCATAATTTTGTTTCGAATGTTTGACAAGGGTTTTTAGTTTTGAAATCTGTATACGGGCCGTATAATGTTATACGGCCCGTATAATGTTATACGGCCCGTATAGCCCGTATAGAAAAGTTAATTTTTTGTTGCAATCGGGAAACCATTTAATAAATTTTGTAAATTTTAAAATAGTGTTGTATATATTGGATTATGTAACGAGTTTGTAGTTAAACGTATTTATTATGTTTAATAAGTTTCCACTTTATAAAACAATAAATATGTATAGAAAAGTTAATTTTTTGTTGCAATTGGGAAACCGTTTAATAAGTTTTGTAAATTTTAAAATTGTTGTATATATCGGATTATGTTACGAGTTTGTAGTTAAACGTATTTATTATTTTTAATAAGTTTCCAATTTGTAAAACGATAAATATGTATAGAAAAGTTAATTTTTTGTTGCAATCGGGAAACCGTTTAATAAATTTTAAAATAGTGTTGTATATATCGGATTATGTTATGAGTTTGTAGTTAAACGTATTTATAATGTTTAATAAGTTTCCACTTTGTAAAACGATAAATATGTGATATGATTATGATAAACTACGACAACAATTATTAAACAAACAACTTAACATCTAAACATAAGATTAATATTTAGAATGTTTTACATCTAAAAAAACAAAAAGATAAATTTTTACAATGTTTCAAACGTAAAATAACAAAAAAAAAAATACAATAAGCAGCTACGGCGGTGGTGGTGGTGGTGCAGCGCCAGCTCGTGGAGGTAGGGGCGCGCCAGAATGCATAGCCACAATCGCCTCGACCATCCATTGTACATCATCTCTGACTGCAGCTACATCCGACTCGACCTGACCGAGTCTCGACTCGACCTGAACGAGTCTCGACTCCACCTGAACGAGTCTCGACTCCACCTGAACGAGTCTCTCCTCCACCCCGGGTGGAGGCATCACACACTGTCTCACGCTCCGTCGAACGTACGGGCGATCACTCTGTAAATCCGCCACAGCTACCTGTGATCGATCGACAGTATGATCGACTCCCTCATGTACCCCGCCTCCATCTCCCTCGCCTCCCTCTCCCTCGCCCTCGCCTCCCTCTCCAGCGCCTTCCCTCTCCATCGCCTCCCTCCCCCTCGCTTCCCCCTCCCTGGGGTCCCTCACCCACACCATACGCCCAAACCAGGCGCCCTCCCTCAACCTCGTGAGCCAAACCCATCGATTGGGCTGTGTCCCTCCCAACCCTGTTAAGCTGGAGTGTCAGGGTCATACCCATTGCCACCTGCGGGGACAAGAGGCGAGTGAAATGCTTCGCCAAACGGGTGACGAAGCCCCCACAGTTGATTCGTTTAAACGTTTTTTCAAGTTCAATTTAAACAAGTTGCCAAAACATTTAAATAACGTGTATGCTCATCATTACAAATTGTCAAAAAATGAAATAACATTTTAAACGTTTTTTCAAGTTCAATTTCAACAAGTTGCCAAAACATTTAAATAACGTGTATGTTCATCATTACAAATTGTCAAAAAATGAAATAACATTTTAAACGTTTTTTCAAGTTCAATTTCAACAAGTTGCCAAAACATTTATATAACGTGTATGTTCATCTTTACAAATTGTCAAAACATGCAAATAACATTTTAAATGTTTTTTCAAGTTCAATTTCAACAAGTTGCCAAAACATTTATATAATGTGTATGTTCATCATTACAAATTGTCAAAACATGCAAATAACATTTTATATTCATAGGCCACCTAAATCCACGTATGCCCTGGTCCTGTATTCATCAACGATCCTATTATATTGGTCAATACGTTCCTTGTAATAGTGATACCAACTTTCTGCTGGCGTATTCCGTCTCGGTTGTCACGACCCCCGACCACACCCTGGACGGGAGCCGCGAGCAGTCCAGTGGTACCGGTGATTATTTTAAAAGCATTGCAGCGGAAATTTCATCAGGACCGTGAGTTAGGAAAAATATCAGAGTTTAGAAAACACCAGATTTTATTTATTAAATAGATGGGATAAAATCACGTTTTGAAAGGTAGCTTTAATATGGGAGATACCCGAATACGTAAAACAATGTTTAATTTAATTTAATTTATTTGATAAAAGAAGCCACTTCTTTAAGCCTTTCGGTGTCGTCTCGCCACTCTTGTTCCAATATACTGTAATTACCTGAAACGCGTTTTAAAAAGATTTTGGTCAGCAGGAAATACTGGTAAGTTCATTCATTTTGTACAAAAACACATTTGTTATAATTCACAGCATTAAGAGTTTTTACATTTGCCTTTTCAAGATTGGCAAAGACTTAAACACTGCAATTTACAGCATTAAGAGTTTTTACATTTGCCCCTTATCTTATTATTATTTGGTTCAGTTGTCACTCGACCGTATCTATGACCGTGGACATATCACTTAATTAGGCTCGCCCACCTAACGTGATAAATCATTAGTAGTAATGTGCACAAAACCCCCACATACTGCCAGTAATTAAAGACTAGCAAAGACTTTATCACTGCCAAGTATAACTGGAAAACATTTACGGTTTTAGAAACAATTTGGTAAAAAGAGAATGACTCACCTTGTTAGCATATAGTCTTTCTTAAACAAGCATCCTGATTCAAAGTCTTCTGATAACTAAGCATCTATTTTGATTGTAAGTGTATAGTGCAGAGTTTCTGGTAGTTAAACATTTAGTTTAACAGAGTGGAATACGTATTAGTGTAAAACCACATCAAACCTAACGATGGTCACGAGATCAGAACCTTAACGAAATTCACAAAGTATAGTCTTATTCAGACAGCACTTTGGCATTCGTTATTTGGTTTCTGAATCGATCGGACAGAATATCGCATCGGTGATTATTGGTTAGAACACCAACGTATAGAGAGAAGAAGAGAAGAAATGAGCAAAGAAAAATGAATCCTAAGCTTCCTATTTATAGGTAGGAAATATGAAATTTCTAGGAAGTTTCCTATATACTTTTCTAGGAAGTTACCTATATATTTTCTAGGAAGCTTCCTACCCACATATATATCTTCTTACACCTTCTTGGCACCTTCCTCGTATATATCTATTTAGGTGTATAATTTACTTAGTTAATTAATCTTACTTAGCTTAATTAATCTTCCTTAACTTAATTAATCTTACTTGACTGATTAATTAATCTTACTTAACTGATTATTTAATTAACTGACTTAACTACTTAACTGATTGATTTATCTTAACTCTTATAATTTGCTTAGTCGATTACTTAACTTAATTAGCAGATTAATTAACCTACTCAGCTTGCTTAACTGCTAAGTTTTCTTAACAGCTAAGTGTACGTAATCAGTACGTTTACTAAGTTTATTTAATTACTAAGTTTACTTAAATATTAAGTTTACTTAGTTGCTAAGAATTCTAGCAGCTTCCTGGTTACGAGTTCTAATTTCTAGAGGCAATGGAACTCGTATTAGCGTATTAACTCAATTCAACTTTAACGATAATCACGAGATCATAACCCACAACGAATGACAAAGTTTAGCCACGTATCGGCAGTACTTAAACATCCATTGGACCGGTTTCAATCGATCGGATAAAGTATCGTACCAATGATTAGAGTTATTACCCTAATAACGGGCAGAGTTTCTGGGTTTAGAATGTAATACCGAGCTACTATTTTGCTATAATAGAAGCTAAGAGAAAGAAAAGAATTGAACGATTTCAACTGAAGCTCGAACACCTCATTTATAGGGCTGGAAATGGGGCGCGTCGCGGCCCGCGAAGCTCATCAGCTTCACCTTCGCGGTCCGCGAGGGAGTCTAGGTCGGCTGAGTCCTTGATAGTCTTGACACGTGTAACGAGGCGTGTCCCACATACTTATCCGGAGATTCCAGGGTTGTCGCGCCCCACGTAAGCTCTGCTTAACTCTTACGCGGCCCGCGAGCGATCAATAAAATTGAATTTTCTTGATTTTTCATAAGGATTAGGGTTTTAGGGGTCTGGGTTTCCACTTACGGAGTGTTTTGGGACATTTTTGCAGGTCCTTACATCAGTTGTCGCCAGTATCCTGATGGGGTTGGCATTGGATATTCCCCTTCTAATCTGGTGTGAATAAAATGGTTCCTGTGTACATGTACAAGCGCGACTGTTCGATGCGGAATACTTTCTTGGGCTGTTCTGAACATGGGAAAAAATGAAGCACAACAAGTGTCACTTAATAAGAGACAAACGACATTCCACCGGTTTGCTATCAGAATCCCCGTGAAAGGCATTTGTAGCCACTTATGTCCAGGTGCTGCGTCTATACCAGACCAAACTAATGACTCCAGAACATTTTGATACTCAGGTTCATTTATCGTTCTCCATAATTCGTGGAACCGGTTGCACTTAGCATGAAGCTTGTCATGACCCCCGGCCTGGTTTTACCCGACCCCTAAGTCGCGAGACAGAAAACCCGTGGTATTGGTGTTTAATTTGGCAGCGGAAATTTGTAACAGAATCGTTTAACTGAAAATGCCCAATTATTTTATTTCACATTTTGGGACAAACCCCATAATTTACAATAAAGGAATTTCACGGGGGAAATTCCCTTTTTATAAGAAAAACATGTTTATTTATTTACTAGCCACTTTATCCAAGCTGGTAGTGCTACACGACACTTTTCCTTATTCACAGTAAATCACCTGAAACATGTTTAAAAAGATTTTATCAGCGGGGAAATACTGGCGAGTCATTCAATTTGTACAAAACGACACACTGTTATAATTTACAGTATTAAGAGCGATTACAATTGCCACTATCTTACAATTATCTAGTCAAGTGTCACATCCTTTGTGACCATGGCCATACCACCATTGGGTCCTTTCACCCAATAGTGATGATTATCACTGTTGTCACAGCCCGACCACGTAGAACATACAAAACGTGGCGGAAATATCGGGGAGTGTTGTAACAGAATTAATTGTTTCAAATCCATGGCAATTGAAGTTTCGTTTTATTGATTAAAAGTGTTACAATGTCTTAACAAACAAGGAAATACAACATAATTAACTAGTCTTGCATCTTTTATTGTCACTAAGGCCCATGTCCGCCTAAGTGTATCTTGATCAATCCTATGCTTCATTTCCTGAAACACATGTGAAAATAGGTACGTCAGCATAAAAATGCCGACGAGTACATAGGTTTTGTGAAAATAAGATTCATGACTTCTGTTTAAGAAAATGTTTAGTCATGAACCTTGTAATTTGATTTGTCTTTGTAAATCATTTGAAAAACAATAAGTTCAGATGATACGTATAAGTAAGAGAATAATGCATGGTTAAATGAATAACCATGTAAAATGAGTTTGTACAAGTTAAGTTGTTTGTAAACAATGTATTGTGAAAAGTATGTTATTTGTATAAAATGTTATATGTCATAAACTGAAATGATTCAAATAACGCTACGATATGTAATACCATACAAACACTTATATATAGGAAGTACCAGCGGCGTATCCACCATGCTTGTATCATATTACACACGCATCGTTACTTAATCACTTACTCAAACCAAACCAACAATGTAAAATGTTCATGTCTAATGTAAATCATGTAATGTATAACCAATGTCAAAAGTGTTTATGTGTCAAATGTAAACCATGTAATATGTAACCAAAATGATATGTATGGCTAGTGAAAATGCATCAACTAAACCATAGATGAAATGCACAAAACAAAGCATTGAAGTAAAACTTGGTTTAAATCAAAGTTATGTTTTGTGGAAATGCATGATCAATGTAAATCATGTAATATGTAACCAAAATGATATGTATGGCTAGTGAAAATGCATCAACTAAACCATAGATGAAATGCACAAAACAAAGCATTGAAGTAAAACTTGGTTTAAATCAAAGTTATGTTTTGTGGAAATGCATGATCAATGTAAATCATGTAATATGTAACCAAAATGATCTGTATGGCTAGTGAAATGCATCAACTAAACCATATGCACAAGAACATAGTATTGAAGTAAAACTTGGTTTAAATCAAAGTTATGTTTTGTGGAAATGCATGCTATACTGATACGAACATCTATGCGGTGTTGTGAAAATGCATACATCCAAGCCTTGAGACTGCGGCGATAAACCCTTAAACCACTTAAAGGTTTATCTAAATTATGTATATCGAATTCGGTCATTCCTTTCATCCCCTTTCCCTGGGATGTCCGGAACGGGAGTTGTCAATTCCTATGGTACCACTTCCTACTAACGAACGGCGTAGCTAATGTTAATGAATGTATTGTTCCATTGTAAACAACCCAAATGTCATAACAAAATGTAAGCATGTGATGAAAACGATGTACTAAGTATGCACGCAATGGACATACATAGCATAAAATGTCAATGTAAAACGATGTACTAAGTATGCACGCAATGGACATACATAGCATAAAATGTAATGAAATCATGTACTATAATGTACTAACGAACATAGCAGGTATATGATGTGAAAACAGGAAAGCATGAAAGTAACAAGTAGGCACATGTGTTCCACCCCAAAACAGTTTGGAAAAACAGTAAAAGAGGGGTCTATGTACTCACTTGAGATTGTTCAGTAGTCCTAAGATAACCACCAAGCAATGCTAGAGATCTCGGAATCAAACGGCACCTAATATAGGTAACTATGTTAATAAACCGGACCTAGATCGGAAGATCGGGTAGCATGAGCGTTTGTAAACCAAACGAGTATTGAGACTCGTGTAGTATGGTTCAACAAAGCCTACATACTAAATGAAACCTAACATAATTGTTTACGACCCATTACGACCCGTTTAGGTAGCTTATGCCACTTTAACGCGTCGTTCGCGTGAAACGCGTTCGGACCGCCTAACTAGCCCTATGACAAGTGTTATATGCCTAAACATGTTACATAATCAGTTATGTGACAAAGGTTTAGGTTACATATGCTTAATTACCAATTATACATGAAAAGGGTATTCTGGTAATTTACCTAAGGCATATAAACTACCTATCATACAACTACTCAAACGATGTGACCATAGGGTATAACCTCGGAAGGTTATTCCCTACCTACTATGGTCACCTAATGTGTTTGGTCGGATCCTAATGATCGACCAAATGGGTCGGGTTCGAGGTATAAGCGATTTATTAGATCGCTTACCCTACGACCCTAGACAACGTGGTAATCAGTAGGCATAGTCCCAAGGGACTATAACCAACGTGATTACACTCACGTTGCGAAGTTCAAACGAACTTCGCATTGACCATAACTGGTCAATGCAGAAAGTCAAACAAAGTTTGACTTTCAGACTCGAAAGACTCGAAAAGCAATAAAAGAACGAAAGAATACTTACGAAGGGTCCCCGAATGCTAATTTCGATTCAAAAATCTCAGGTATGAAACAATAGTTTCAACTTAGAGTTTCTCAAATCAAAATTCTAGTGATTTGAGCAATGGGGTGATGGGGTATTTATAGTTTAAGGTCCACCGTTAAGATCGTTTCATGGAAAACGTGCTTTAATCGTAACCGTACAAGTGTCGGAACCTTATGGTGGCTAAAAGTTGATCCTTATCAGCTGACTAGACAAATGAGAATGTGTGGTGGTGGATCAAACAGCTGCAACCTGCTATTAAATGCAGTTAACCTGGTCAGAAGGACTGACGCGGGCCGCGTGAGGATGTTAAGATCCTGAGGCGGGCCGCCTAGGAGTCACAGATCAGAACAAAGTTTCAGAAATGACAGTTTCAGTCCCTGCACGTGTTTAAGCCCATTTCCGGCACTTCTAAGGCCCGTAAAGCCAACTTTAAGGCCCTAAAATGATGCCTAAACATTGTGGACATAAAACATGCTCAAAAATATGCCGGATGTTGGTTCGTTTGGTCGTACGAACGCGATGTTCGCTTAATTACGACGGAATGCGCATAAGCGCGAAAAACGATCCAAATGACGCGACGAATGGATTTTTGGCAAGCCAAACACTAAAGCATAATATAGTAATGCTTACATAAATTTTTGGATGTCCGGATGTATTCAGAACGTAAGTTATCCGCGAAAATGCAAACTTGTGCACTTTTTGACACTTTTAGTCCCTGAATGACCCAAAAGTTTATTTTAGCACACCGAACCCCTCAAAGCCTATTTCTAAGCTATGTTAAGGATATTTGAGGTGTGTTTAACTTATGGTCATGTTCTGGAATGTTTGTTACAGTTCAAATTGGCATACTTTCGCAGTTTGTCAAGTTTAGTCCCTGTAAGCAAATTAGCTTGTTTTTGTCATACCAAAGCCTTCAAAACTTATTTCTAAGTTATGTAAAGGTTATTTAAGGTATGTTAAGCCTATGTCACTATTCCGAAGGGTTTGTTGCATTAAACTGGTTATATTTACGCATCGGTGCGCGTATAACCTTCCAGAAAGCGATTTAGAGTTTGGAATTGAACAAAAATTGATATGTGCAAATGATACACGTATTTTTACAAATCCCAAGTATGAAATATAATATTTCATTGGTTCGGTATTTGTTTGATGGCCGTGGAGGCACAGGTGTTACAGTCTCCCCTACTTTAGGAAATTTCGTCCCGAAATTTATTTAGAGGAAACTCGTGAGAGTTTAAAACATGAAGTTGAAAAGATCGGACAACATTGGTTAGGGTTCTGAACTTCTAGTAACTTTAATAACATCATGTTTGCAATGTAAGAGGGACACTTATATACAAGTATATGAAGCGTCATTGGTGCGTCCACCGTACCTCCATTACATCGTTCTCATTTTGTTATTGTTGTCGCTATCGGTTCTTACACATAATAAATCTTACTGGGTTTCTGTGCACTAAATTTCATAATTATGTACGCGTCCATAATTAGACAATTCCTTGCATAGTTCACTCAGTCTATTTTATAATGTGTAGGGGGAAAACCAAATGAACAATCCTGTGATGAGTGTGACTAGACCGCCATAGAGTCCTTTTAATTAAATCAATAAATGATCTAAATAGACTATCAAGGAGTCTGTTCAGCTACATCACTAGATGTCGTTCTTTAACCAAATTGTGAATCAATCTTTTTGACTAGACCACTAAAGGGTCTCTTATGAATCATGGAGTGGTACTATATAATCCAAGGGTCTTAACTATTACATAGAAGCCCATTAAGGATTTAAGGTAGCGCGCCTTTTGAATATCCTGCTACGAATCCATCATATGAAGATATGAAAGATTCTACGAGGATTTGGATAACGAATATCCAGAGTATACAAAACACCAAAAAAATGCATAAATGAAAACATAAGATGCATAAACACATAGTCACATAACCACAAAATTGTTTGTTAATTTGTCTTGTAAATTGCGTACATGCATTTAAAGCACACTAGGAATCCATTCCGTGGATTTCATTTGGTACTTTAAACGTTATCAAGAATCCAACTATAAAGATAGAAAGATTCAAAAAGAAAATTCGATTTCGATTATTAGGAACCGAAGTGTTCGAATTAAGGTACATCGGATCGGTTTCAATCGATCGGACATTGTATCGTAGCAGTGATCGAGTTATTACCCTGTAATCGTAGCAGCGTTTTGACACTTAAATCTACGAAATTGAGCAGAATGTTTCGTTTTGAAGAAGTTTTATGAGCACAAATGAAAGGCCATGCACTGCTCGTTATATAGCTGAAAATTTACGCGGCCCGTGAGGGCCACCCTAGACTTGCCACATGTCAGACACGTGGCCCGTTTTGAAGAAGTTTTACTATCCTAGGGTTACCGTGTCACATGTAGGTTTGCCACATGTCAGACACATGGCCTAAAGCTTATCCGGAACATTTCCCAGCTGTCGCGCCCCGCATAAGCTTTCCTTAAGTCTTACGTGGCCCGCGACAGAACAATAAAATTGAGTTTCTTGATTTTTCACAAGGATTAGGGTTTTAGGGTTCCGGGTTTTTACTTACGGAGTGTTGTGGGACATTTTTGCAGGTCCTTACATCCTCCCCACCTTATTTAAAATCTCATCCTCGAGATTTACTGGAACAAGTGAGGATGCTTTCGCTTCATTTCCGATTCCAGCTCCCATGTATACTCAGGTCCTCTTTTTGAATCCCACTTTACTTTGACCAGTACCAGTCTTTTATGTTTAAGGAATTTGACCTTTCTGTCTTCTATTTGAAGAGGTTTCTCCACGAATTTCAACTTTTCATTTACCTCTACGTCTTAAAGAGGTACTACCAGGGATTCATCAGACAAACATTTCTTGAGATTAGATACATGAAACATGTCATGTACCCCGGCTAATTCTTCTGGTAGTTGTAAGCGATAGGAAACTGGTCCTATGCGTTGGACAACTGTGAATGGTCCTATGTACCTTGGACTTATCTTTCCCTTCTTACCGAACCGAACTACCCCTTTCCATGGAGAAACTTTCAAGTGTACCTTATCTCCGACTTGAAATTCTAACGACTTGCGTCGATTATCTGCATAACTTTTCTGGCGATCTCGAGCCGTTTTCAGTCTTTCCTTGATTTGAGTTATCTTGTCGATGGTTTCTTGCACAATTTCGGGACCTGATAACTGACTTTCTCCTATTTCTGCCCAACATACTGGAGTTCTGCACTTTCATCCATACAATGCTTCGAATGGGGCAGCATTAATGCTTGCATGATAACTATTATTATAGGAGAATTCTATTAACGGTAAGTGGTCGTCCCAGTTTCCACCGAAGTCTATCACACATGCCCTGAGCATGTCTTCGAGGGTTTGGATCGTCCTTTCACTTTGTCCATCTGTTTAGGGATGGTATGCAGTACTTAAATTTAATCGCGTCCCCATTGCTCCTTGGAAACTTGTCCAGAAATGCGAAGTGAAACGACTATCCCTATCTGACACAATAGAGAGTGGAACTTCATGTAATGTTACTACTTCGTCTACGTATAACTTGGCCAATCTTTCCATGCTAAAGGTTTCCTTCATGGGTAGGAAATGAGCTTATTTGGTTAATCGATCAACAATCACCCAGATTGCATCGTTACCTTTTCTGGTCTTCGGTAGCTTAGTGACGAAATCCATGGTTATTAGTTCCCATTTCCATACAGGCATTTCTAACTGTTGAAGTAAACCTGAAGGTTTCTGGTGTTCTGCCTTGATTTGTGAACAAGTTAGACACTTAGAAACGTATCTAGCTATGTCCTTTTTCATTCCTATCCACCAGAAGTTATTTCTTAAATCTTGGTACATCTTATTATTACCAGGGTGCATTGTATACCTAGATTTATGGGCTTCTTCTAAAATCTTATCTCTTAAATTTCCGTGTCCAGGTACCCAGATCCTGTTCTTATGGAATCTCCAAATTCCATCAGTCCCTTGTTCTAGTTCCTTTATTCGTCCTTTCATTCCTTCAGCAACATCCTTGATTGCTGTCTCCTGTACATTCTTCAGTTGTTCCATTAAATCTAAGTGTAGATTTAATCTGAGAGCACGAACTCGTTTTTGCTTCTCATGGTACTTACGACTTAGGGCATCTGCTACTACATTTGCCTTTCCTTCGTGATATTGAATATCACAGTCGTAGTCACTTAAAATTTCCATCCATCTTCGCTGCCTCATGTTTAATTCTTTTTGCCCAAATATGTACCTTAAACTCTTATAATCCATATAGACAGTAAAATTACTTCCATACAGATAATGTCTCCAAATCTTAAGGGCAAAAATTATTGCTCCTAATTCTAAGTCATGAGTTGTATAATTTTCCTCGTGTTTCTTTAATTGTGTTGATGCATACACAATTACCTTTTTGCATTGCGTTAGCACACATCCTAATCCTAACTTAGAAGCATCGCAGAATACTTCAAAATCTTCTGTTCCATCTGGTAAGGCTAGAATTTGGGCATTTGTTAATCTTTGCTTCAAGATTCTAAAGGCTTCTTCTTGCTTAGGCCCCCATTCAAAATTAACTGTTTTACAGGTTAACTTGGTTAATGGAACATCTATCTTAGAAAAGTCCTTAATAAAGCGCCTATAGTACCCAGCTAATCCTAGAAAACTTCTAACTTCGGTAGCCGATTGTGGAACCTTCCATTTGGTGATCGCTTCTATCTTGGAGGGATCTACGTGAATACCTTCGTGATTCACCATGTGTCCTAGAAATTGCACCTCCTGTAGCCAAAATTCACACTTCGAGGATTTGGCGTAAAGCTTTTCCTTCCTTAACAGAGTTAAAAGTGCATGTAGGTGCTCACAATGCTCGTCCTGGATTTTGGAATAAATAAGTATATTGTCAATGAAGACAATTACGAATTTATCCAAATACGGTTTACAGATCCTATTCATCATGTCCATGAATGCTGCAGGGGCATTCGTTAACCCAAAGGGCATGACCGTAAACTCGTAGTGACCATACCTAGTTCTAAAGGCAGTTTTAGGTATGTCTTCTTCTTGTACCTTCAATTGATGATATCCGGAGCGCAAATCTATCTTAGAGAAATATCTAGCTCCCTGAAGTTGATCGAAAAGATCATCAATCCTAGGTAATGGATATCGATTCTTAATTGTAACCTTATTCAGTTCCCTAAATCAATACACATTCGCATCGAACCATCCTTCTTTTTCACGAACAACACATGTGCTCCCCACGGGGATGACCTAGGTTGTATGAATCCTTTATTTAGTAATTCATCTAACTGCTTTTTCAATTCTAGCATTTCGATGGGTGCTAACCGATAAGGTGCCTTAGCTATCGGTGTAGTTCTAGGAATTAGATGAATTCTAAACTCTACATCCCTATCTGGCGGTAATCCAGGTATTTCTTCGGGGAATACATCCGGGTATTCTGATACTACGGGAATTTCCTTAAGTTCCTTACTTTTAGTTTTATTGATTACCGAAATCATATACACTATTCCTTGTTTGTGTTCATAACTTGCAACTTTCATTACTGAATTGAACTTCATGGGTTTATACGGCTTATCTCCTGTAACTACAATTACTTCTCCTGCTGGTATGTGAATTTCTATAGAATTTTGATCACATAGGATTCGAGCATGGTTGGCTACTAACCAATCCATTCCTAATACGACATCGAATCCAGCTAAATTCATAGGCAACAGGTTTGCAGAAAATTTATGTCCTGAAAGTACTATCTTTCCTTCTTGCAATACCTTATCTATTTTAATAGAATTACCATCTGCCGTTTCTACTGTAAAAACTTGCCTAAGTTTGGTTAAGGGTTGATTAAGAGCTTGGCAGAAGGAAGTATTTATAAAACTTTGGTTTGCACCAGAGTCAAATAATACTTTTGCATAAACATCGTGTACCAGAAATGTACCAGCTATCACATCGGGAATTAGATCCGCTTCCTGTGTAGACAGCTGGAAGGCTCTTGCATTCTTTTTATTTGTTCCCTCTGCAAGGTTGGCCTTGTTGTCAGCTGGCTTGATCAAATTTGGGCATTCTGGTCTAAAATGTCCAGCTTCTCCGCAGTTGAAGCAAATCGTTGATTTCTTCCTCCTGCATTCTTCTTCTGGGTGCCCTGGTCTATTGCAGAAATTGCAATACCCTTTACATTTCCCAAAATGCTTTCTTTTACAGGTACTGCAAAATGGAGCGGTGGAGGATTGCCCGGTTCCCTTTTTCTTGAAATTACTACTATTATTACCCCCACGGAAACCTTGGGTAATCTTTTGGGCCAATTCCTTTTTCCTGTTTTCTTCTCTTGTGTGCACCAGTCCGTCATTCAAGGTGTTGGCCAGTTCAACAGCATCGTCAATTGTGCGGGATCTCGCAGCTTTAACGATATCCCGAATCTCGCTAATCAATCCCCAAATATAGCGAGAAATAAGTACCGGTTCTGGCGAAGCCAGAGTTGGTACAATTCTAGGATACTCGAAAAATTTCAAAGTATACCCTCGACAATTAACATCCACCATCCGGTGGTTCAGGAAATTATTTGTCATTTGTTCCTTTTCGTAGGCGGGATAAAATTTCCTTTTACCACTTCCTTGAATTCTTCCCAGCTCATGGCGTAAGCCACGTCACTTCCTTTTGCTTGTAGTACCGTATTCCACCATTCTAACGCTTCTTCCTTGAAAAGGTGGGATGCGTACATAACCTTGTCTTCCTCGGCGCATTTACTTATTTTAATTACTGCTTCGGTTTTCTCTAACCAACGCAGTGCGGCTGTTGCCCATTCATTGCCTGCAAATTCGACCAGTTTACAGGCAAGAAATTCATTATAAGTGCAACCAGGTGTTGCAACTTTCATTTTCATAAGTATTGGGGCTTGAATCACATTATTATCATTATTGCCGCCTCCAATCACATTGTTACTGAAATTATCAATGCAAGTGCGTTTACTATGGTTGGCTTGGGAAGGTTCAGCGGGGTTCTTATGTCACACCCCGATATTTCCACGTATTACTAGTGGGCCCGGTGGGGAGTATCGTGACGTAGTTAATATCATCATAGTCAATTTATCACAGTTCAATGCACAACGGAAGTCTAAAAGTAATAATTATACAAACCGATTCGAAAGTAACATAAAATATTACACAACGGAATGTAAAAGGATCCACAGGCAGATCAAAGATAAAAAGAAATATTGTTCAATAGATTTAAGCATCAAAAGCTTGCAAGACTCTTTATTTGATACTAGGAGTAACCAGCCCATTTCACTTAGTACCTTCACTTAATTTTTTTGGAAAATACGTCAGTTTACACTGGTAAATACAATTAACCGACTCTTTTGAAAATATTTAAGAAAATTTATTTAAATGCACAAGGCACAAATATTCTTTTATAACTTGGGACAATTATTAAAATAATCATGTAAAAGAATTATATGTTTGTCATACTTTCAGTAGCCCGGGTTAAAGATTAATAGACACACCACGTAATATAAACCCACGGCGAGTTAGTCTCAACAAGCAGGTACATCTTTTTACATACGCACTGGCAGGTGTAAGCCTACACCCCGTGCTTAAGTCGTGGCCATTTCAATGAATGAGCCGAGGATATCCAGGACATGATCATTAACCCCCAAAGGCTTAAAACAAACAAAACAGATTAAACGGGGTTATCTCAATGATTTAACCATTATTCAATTAAAGATTCAATACCCGACCAAGCGGTATTATTAAATACCGTATCCCAAGCCCGTATAAGGGAAAATAAGTTAAAAGTATTTACCTGAGCAAAATATAATTTAATCTCAGCCGTATAACAATCAGCAAGTGAAAATAGCTTTTACTGGGCTCCTAAATCTGGAACGAAGGTTTTAATAACCTATTAGATTTCTAACGGGTCTTACTTAAGTTTGAACTTAGACAGGTTAGTTTTAATGAAAGGTTTACGGTTCAAAACGCAAGATTACGCGAAGACCGGATTAGAATGTGATTTAGACCCGACAAGTATGAAGACTTGTATATAATGGGTAAACTAAATACATTCTGGATTTTGAAGTAAAAATGATATGGTTTGACCCGTTTCGGTTAATTTATGCAAACTAGTTACATAAACCGTACTGAACGCGAAAATGCATAACGGGTAACCAAATGAGTCATGTACAGGTTTCATAAGTTAATATGCTTTAAATATGTTGTGATATCAGTAAGATACCTTCCATTATGCCCAAAACAAATTTAAAATCAATTTAAGCCCCGTAGGGGTATTTTGGTCATTTTAAAGGTTATAAAAGAAGTTAAATAGTAATCTGAGGTTCTGGTCTAAAATTATCAGTAAAAATATTTATTTTTACAAGTTATATCAGTAAGATATCACATATATGTGAAATTTATCATTTATAGCCAAACTATGCACCGTATGGGCATTTTGGTCATTTCACATAAGCTTTAAGGGTCAAATTTGGAAATCTGATTTCAAAATTTTTACTTACTGTTAAAGTATATAAATTTACTTATAATATCAGTAGGTAATGAGTTTTAGGTCCCAAATATAGTTTTAACCCATACTATGCGTTTTAAAAGCGTAAAAATCGGTATTTGGCGATTTTCGGGTTATTTAAAGAAATCTGAGTTTTTGATTAGTTTATAAAGTTTAAAATATTTTATTTAACATAAGAAATCAGTAGGAAAAAGTTTGGTGTCAAAATGTTATGTAAAACTCGTTTTATCAAAGAAAAGGGCAATTTCGTCAATACCGAATTTACTTTAAAACTCTATAATATAATCAGTTTAAAATTCAATAAAAATTTCCAAAAATCCCTAAATATTATATTATATAAGTAGGTATAAAGTTTGGTGATAAAAATTGGGATTGAATGTGATTTATACTAAAAATGCCATTTAAATAATAAAAAGACTTCAATTTACGATATCGAGCATAACTCCTAATTTAGATCATAAACTGATGTCAAATTTTTAGGACATGCTTATAAATCAGTAATAAAGGTTTT
>JARYGA010051066.1:0-22331 GCA_030545235.1 Helianthus tuberosus | reverse complement strand
GGCAATTTAGTAATTAATAATATTTTCTCTCCTAATCTCTCCAATTTGGGAGGATGAATATATGGACAAATTTTCTTCTCTTTTCCCTCACCTCCTATCCTTAAAAAACTCGGGAACATGGTTTTTTTATATTTTCTTCTCTTTTCTTTCCCCTCCCCCTATTAAATGAGACTCGGGAACAGAGTGTAAAAGTTAAGGGACTTTTTTTTATATTTTTTTAATGGTATTTGGCCTATGTATAATGCAGATTTATATCCTGATGTACAAAGAGCTTGCTCTTGCTCTGAAAATTAATAGTTTTTATAGTAAGAAAAAGCTCGCTGCACTTCACGAGAACATAAGAGTTCTACGTCATCCGGATCATTTCTCTAGTGGTGTCTATCTATGGTAAGCATTCTGAATTTTTTGTTCATGTTCCTGCTGATCTATAAAACTATATCTTTTACTTCTGGTTTAAAAAATATAGATCTCATCATGAGAAACTGGTCAGCCCAGGCGGCCTCGCGTTCCCTTTTCTTTTAAAAAAATCAAAATATGAACCTCCAATTTCCGACATGCCAATGAGATGGTTAGTTGATGAGCAAGGGAGCTCGAATGTAACAACCGTGCACCCTACCATGAAGTCGTGTGATCGAGAATGGTGGGAGACACAGGAACGAGGTAACCAAGTTGTTTCATCGGATGAAACGGGACAGGTTGGTCCTCGTGTCGCATGTCGCTGCCAGGTCATCTGTGTATTTATATGATTTATGCATGGTTGTGAACAAAGAGCATTTCAATATGATAGATTTCTATAGATTCTTTTAGATATCGCAAAGAAGATCGACCCGTTAAGTTAACATGTGTCCATTAATAGGTTACAGTTTTTATGTTAATATGTATTAATTATTCTTTTTTAAGCTCCAAAAACTTCAAGTGGGGTTCGAAAAAGAAAAAGAACGAGAGGCTCGACAAAACATAGAAGCCAGACTGAAACAATTTGAACAAGATTGGGTCGAATGTGAACGAGAGCGAGAGCGGGCCGAAGATGCGGCATGGAAATCGAAGGTGGAAAATGATGAATAAGTTAGGATAAGAGTAAAAAGCTTTCGTTTTGTATACATTGAAATGTTAACGATTGTATTAGTTTTTAATTTTGATTAGGATTTCTTGGTATTTTTATTTTGTGATTTAAACAGGTTTTTATGAATCATTTGGAAAATTTTATGTAGAGAAGTTTTGGTTATTCTAAATATTTTGCTATTTTATCAAAAAAAAATTATAAATTTTCGTAATTTTGTAGGAATTTTGTAGCAATATTAATATCACTTTTATTTCTTAAAATGTGGCAAATTTGTCTAAACAAAAACAAATTGTAGCAAACTTTGTCCAAACAATTTATAGCAAATATGTGGAAATGAGTTGTGGCAAACTTGTCGAAAAAATTTGTAGCAAATTTGTCGAAACAATTTGTAGCAAATTCGTCGAAATGAGTCGTCAAAAATTTGTTAGACCAAGTTGTAGAAAATTTGCCGAAACCAATTGTGGCAAATTTGTCGGAGTATTTATTCTTTGTTAGTGCTTTTATTTTTATTGTTATTAAAATAAATAAAATATAAAAATAAAAAATAAATTAAAAAACTAGATTTTGTCACAAAGTTGTCAAAACGTTGTGTGTAAAGGTTTAAAAGGATTTGTCGGAATTTTGTAGCAAAATGTGCGTCAAAATATTTTTGTCAGCATTTTGTAGCAAATTTTGTCGTATTTTTGTCGCTAGCTCACTTTTCAACAAGCTTATTTAGCACGAATTTTTTTGTCGAAAATTTGTGGGTAACGCCAGTTTTCCACATATTTGCTACAAATTTGGCTGTCACAAAGATGGCTGTTTTCTAGTAGTGGGTGGTGGTGACGACCTTTAGGTGGCGGAGGCAATGACCAATAGGTGGTGGTGATGATAAAGAATGGCCATGTCTGTTGCTCGCTCATTTGGACTCATTTTAAATTAATATATGTGTTAAGATCGACCTAGTTTGACCAATCGTTAATTTTGAGTCATCTCAAATTGAACTATTGTATAATTTTAATAAAACCAAATAAAGTCGAATGTAACTTATTTTTATCACTAATTGATGGGAAGGTCATGATTTCCAAATATAACTTTTAATGATTTATGAAAAATAACATACGTAAATGTATGGTTGCATCGAATGGTTTGGGGCCGGATGACAAAGACAACTATAAGAGTACACAAACAAACATTACACCATTTTTTTAATAAAATCAAATTTTTTGATGCATGCAAGAAAAATCTATAACTCCTTATAATGTTGTGGAAAACAAAATAATAATAGTGAGCAGAAAAACATATACAAAAAAGTAGATCATATAAATCTAACAAGAATACAAAAGAAGAACTAGTGGATAAATACTTTTCCTTCAAATAAATAAATTTGACGTTTATATATACATATCTATCTATCTGTCATCGTACAATATTGTTTGTGGGGATAAACAGCTATGAAGGGAAGGGACCATGACACCAACTTACACATTATGGCATTCACATTTTCAATATCCAATATCTAACACAACACCCCACATGAATGGAAGGAAACCAACAAAAAAAAATACATGAAAGAAAATCCCAATAAAATCTCATCGGTTGAATCATGCATGCATGCTGGCCGTGTGGGCCTTTAAACTTTCTCTTATAAAAGTTTCCAACTGTCGCTAGACTTGATAAATAAACTATTATCTACGCAAACGACAATACATTTCACTTTTTTCCTTGCCTTCTCTATGGGGATAGACAAACAAAATACCTCTCAGTGTTTTTTATACCAAATTAATTATTATTATTATTATTATTGTATAATACAATTCCCGTCACCTTAGTATATAATAAAACGTGCAATATTATTTATAGAAGGCAAAAATTCTACTAGGAGTTCAATATATAAATCAAATTGAGTTTCTACCGGGACCCTTGTATTTATTCTTGCAGAGTTGCAGGAACAACAATTAAAATTATGGATGGGCATTCATTCGTAGCAGAAATACCACAAAGGAGTTGACGGTTTCAACTACAACACGTATCTTTGTTTGTTATCTTATAGTATTATCCAATTCCATGCTAGATTAATTAAATACAATAATGTTATCAAGTTTGAAAATACACATAACTTAAACAAACTTCGGGGCTGTTTGTTTACCTCTTAATGGTTCAGACATCTTATTGGTTCAACACTTAATGGTTCAGACTGTTTGTTTCACGAGCAGATGTCTGAATGGTTAAGACATTTGTCTCTAAATGGTTAACCATTATACAGAGTCTGAATGGTTAAGACCTATAATCTGAATTGGTCAGACATTTGCCTCTAAATGGTTAAGCATTATACATGCTCTTAATGGTTCAGACCTCTTATTGGTTCAACACTTAATGGTTCAGACATCTTACTGGTTCAGCACTTAACCATTCAGATGTTGCCAAACAGCCCTTCTTGTAAATAGGTTGATTCAGAATTCTTCTATCTTTATAACTAATTAAAGAGTAAATCCAAAAATATATGTATGTTAGAAAATATGTTTAATATATATGAAACTAAGCATTACTACAACCACAGGTCCACAAGTATACCCGATAAGAATCAGATCAAACAGGTCGTGAGTGCAAAGCAAACCCACATACATTCGTATCGCATTCGAGTTCTTCTGTCTAACACGATTTTCAGGTTTGTATAGTCGTGATTGTGTCAAATTTTCAAGTTCCTGTCACCAACACATCCTATTTGGATACCCTACACAAAAGTACATACAAAAAGGTAAAGATTAGGGCTCCAAACAAACCGAACAAACACGAACAAGAGGACCTTATTCGTGTTCGTTTATTAAGAAATATATGTGTTCATGAACACTTACCGACCGAGATTTTATGTTTGTTAAGGAAATTACCGTGTTCGTATGTTGATTTTAGGCAACGAACGTTAGTGAGCTCAAAATAATTTTCATAAACACAGATAGAAACAAACGAAGACAAACAAGTGTTCATGAACAGAATATATAATACACCAACACTTATTAATATTTTATTTGTAGGAATTTTGAAGTACTTAAATAAAATATAGAAACTAAAACACTAATAAACCATCGAACGTAAACGAACACGTTACCGAACGTTCACGGACAAAATGAACAAATGCAGCCTCTGATCATGTTCATTTATTTAACTAAATGAAAGATATATCTTGTTCATGTTCGTTTGTTTACGAACGAACACCAACGAACTTCCAGACAAACGATTCACAAATCATTCGCTGAATGGTTCGTTTGCAGCCCTAGTAAAGATGATGGTTTAAACAGCAGCACACATCTACATTCAAATTCAATATAAACATGAGAAAGATGTACTTAATACAACAAGCTTATATAACAACATGATCATCTAATGAAACCCCATTATTCTCCGATGCGAGTTCAAATACGAAAAGCATCCGTCTGGAATCGTTCATCATACAACCTCCAATGACCATATCGTTCCGCATGAACACTGGCTGACCTCGGAATATAAAAGTTGTTCTTCCTAATGGTCTTCAAATTAGTCAAACCCGATGTTGAATTCTCAATATCCCGGCTAGTAACACTCACACAACCCGATAAATCCAGGTACTCCAGGTTTTTACACCCTTGCGAAATCAGAGCGAGGCCTCGGGCTGTTAATTTCGAGAACCTGAGTTCAAGATGTAATAATTGAGGCATTAAGTTCCCGATTGCAGCAGCTTCAGAGTCCCCGTCTTGAGGACAAGCGTTTAAGTAGCCCGTGGGTACAATTCCTATGTGTTCTGAAGGATCTAACCAATTCATAAGGTTGCGTTTTAGAATCGAGATGTTGGTGCATTTTCTTCCTAACGCTTGTATCGATTCATGAGAGATTTCGTAGCAATAGCTCATGTCGAGTTCCTTGAGTTTGGGGCACCCGGATGCCATCTTTATCATGGATTCATCGGTCACGTTTGGGCAGCTTTTGATTGATAATACTTCTAGATTTGGACATCTGTTGAATAGCACGTAAAAAGAACCTTAATTAAGCCTGTTTAGACAATGTAATAGTTCAATGAAAAGAAGAAAAGGAACCTTAATTCAGCTTGTACATATATTCGTTACTTTCAATTAAGGGAGATGAAAGTAAAAAAGGCATTATGTATTCATGATGTTTGGACATTAATACACGTTGACAATGTATTGAGTTGCCATACATGTCATGTATCATGCATGTTCAACTGTGGACACTTTGGAGTGGTTAAAGGATGATAGTCATACATCAGTAGAAGAAAGATGGTTATCTTAATGTTTATTATAGGCCACAACTAAAGTTATAAGTGGTGAAACACAAGTTGCAATACTCGTAACGTATGCTCAAGAAGTCATTGATACAGTAATGGGGTTTGCTAAAGAGGTTATAGTACCAACATCATTGAACCCTAATCCAAAGATCCCTAAAACTAATAGAAGGCTATGATGAGCTAACAAGAATAATAATATTAATAATACGATCTTCTGTAATAAAATTATAACGACCGCTAAACTCTATGCAGGGAGTGTTCCGTGCCCCTTAATCCCTTATTAACTTCAATGCCTGCCATTGTTTGTGATAAACAACATTTGTATAGAGGAATAACATAGTTGTTAATGGCGAATAGCGACAAATAGCGATACGGTACCTATATACTAGAAAGAAATTTATATGTATATTATATCAAAATAACCTGGTATATACGCTATTTTACATGTATATTTAACAAAAACCTAAAATTCAGCTATTTTATAGTTAAATTTGATTGCTATTTATATTAAAAAAAATAAAGGCTGCTATCTATTGCTACAGACGATATAGCGAGCGTGGACCTATACGCCACGCTATTCGCTATAGCAACCGTAGCGATCGGTATTGACAACTATGAGAGGAAGACGAAAGGGATGAATGTTACTAATAGATTTTGGCAACGTGTGACTTAAACAGATTCTCACCTTTAATGTACTCAATGCGAACAAGTAGCAACTGATTTCAGGATGTAGCAGATCCAAATATAAAATTTCCATTTCCTAGAACATGTATATTATTCACGGTATAAATGTAACATCATATTACCATTACTATTATTATCACTATGTGCAAAGTGATATTCCCTTTAGTGCTCTTGCACATGGATTTATGACAGCATATCACAATGTCCCATACGGGCTTGGAAACTTCCGTCATCCATGTGCAATGAACGAGGATGAAAAATCTAATCACATTCATGAAACTGAAGAAACGTCATTGAATGTATTTTTGGTGTCTTGAAAGCATGTTTTAGGATTATGAAGAGAGTAACCCCCTTTCTGTTGGATACTTTGATGTACAAAATGATATTGCCATTGCATGTTTTCCGGTTAACGTACAACGAAAATGTTTTAAGACGATATTTATGATAAACTTGCATGAAATAACTGCTGAACAATAAGGAATGTATCACTTCGATTATACGTTAGAAATATTTTCTACTATAGTAACTTTAATTCAATTTTTATCGTACGACAATTCATCTAAATTAGCGACAAATATGCATACGCAGACATGCATTACAATTCAGCTTCTAGATTTCAAATGCTACCTCCTAATTCTCTGTTTTCAACCATCCAAATCATACAAAATGATCACAAAACAAACCCTAGATCAAACAAATCTCTAATTCTCTGTTTTCAACGATCCAAATCGCACGTAAAAGATGCAAAGATATCCTAGGTAAAACAAATCCCCAATCCTCTGTTTTCAACAATCTAAATCACACATAAACAATGCAAACAAACAAACCCTAGATCAAACAAATCCCTAATCCTCTGTTTTCAACCATCTAAATTACACACAACAGATACAAACAAACCCTAGATCAAACAAATCCCCAATCTTCTATTTCCACCCATCAAAACCACACAAAAATAATCACAAACCAAACCCTAGCTCAACCAAAATCAAACCAACAAACTCACAAACGAGAACAAAACCATTACCGTTGAGCAACAACAGAAAGCGCCCGATCAGAACAATGTCTAAGCCTAACTTCAACAATCTTCCCCTCAGTCCAATCCACAACAGATCTGATCATGTTATCGATCTTCCTCTCGAACTCAGGCGTCCACCAGCGAGTCGACTCAACGGGTCGCGATTTGAAGGACGATTCGAGATCGAACACGGAGTGAAGAGACGGATCCTTGGAGGCTTGTAGCCATGACTTGCAGACGAGCATCGTGCCGTTCCATCGGTCTTCGAGAGTGAGTCGAGTTAGGATGTTGAGGAGGATCTCGTGAGTTAACTCGGACCAGTTGGAGGTGAGTTGGACTGACTCGGTGGTGGTGGACATTGGTGGTGTTTGACAAGGTGATAATCGGTGGGTTAATTTTTGTGATTTTATGGTGTTTGTGTAAATAGTGGTATATGAGAAGGTCGGATTAGGATCAAATACAAAGGATCCTAATTGTAAGAAGTGTAAGAAGGATTTATAGAGTGACAAGTGTCCAATAACCTAAAAAACCCACTACACAAAAAAATCCACTAAAAAAAAAAAAAAAAAACCTTAAACATCCACCACCACCAACCCCCCACCCCGCCCACCCCCCCCCCCCCCCCCCACATCACCCACCCAAAAAAAAAAAATTTTTTTTTTTTTTTTGCCGAGGGGGTGGGGGGTGGGGGTTTAGGTTTTTGGATGGTGGTGGTGGTGGGGGTGGGTGTTTAGTTTTTTTTATATTTTTTTTTAGGTTTTTGGGGGGTGGGGGGTTAGGTTTTTTTTTTTTTTTGGGGGGGGGGGGGTGGGGGGTTAGGTTTTTGGGGGGTGGAGGTGGGGGGGGGGGGGTTAGGTTTTTTTGGTGAGGTATAGTTTTTTTTTTTTTTGCGGGGGGGGGGGGGGGGGGGGGGGGGGTTAGGTTTTTGGGTGGTGGTGGGGTGGGTGTTTAGGTTTTTGGTGGTGATGTAGTGGGTTTAGTTTTAGGTTATTGTACACTTGTCACTCTATAAATCCTTCTTACAATTAGAAGTCTTTGTAGAATAACTTGACCCTGAAAAGGTCAATGCTTAGGGGGTGTTTGGCCTAACTTTTATTTTTTTGTCTTATGCTTATATTTTAAAGTAGCTTATGTTTATTTTCTTTCATTTGATAAGCTATTTTTAAGTGTTTGGATTAGCTTATATTCTATAAGTTGATATTTAATAATTAATCTTTAGTTGTTTGTTAAGTTATTTTGTATTATGGGAAGGGGTATAATATCAATGTGTGTAATGAGTAAAAAACCATCTTCTTCAAATAAACTTATTCAAATAAGCTAAAAAACCATGTTCCCATAAGCTTCTTGGAATTAGCTTATATAAGCTAATAAGCATAAGCTTAAAAACTAAACCAAACACCCATTAGTGCTTATTTTATAAAAATAAGCTAAAAAAGTTATAAGCTTAGATAAAAAAGCTAGGCCAAACACCCCCTTATCCAGACACGTGTCGTCGTATGATTGGTTGTCGTTTTTTTCTTTTTACTTTTTGTTATGTTGGTCTTCAAATCAATGTTTTTAAAACCGGATCGGACGTTGAACCGGTTCCTTTACCGGTCCACTGGTCGAACCGGTCAGACAAGGATACAAGAACTAGATAAATAAGTTATAATTTAAATTTATAGAAAACATAATAAGAAAGTAAGTTTTATAAAACAAAAGAGTTAAATACCCAGATAGTCCCTGTTATTTGTCCTTTTTTCACCTTTGGTCCCTAACTTTCTAAAATTACAGCTATAGTCTCCAACTTTTAAATTTTCGTTCCCGGATAGTCTCTGTGCCTAACATCAGTTAATTTTCTTAGATAAGAGGGTGTGAAATGACTAAAATATCATTTCCTTAAAAAGGGTAAACCACAAGGACTATCCGAGTATTTAATAAATAAAAAAAATCAAATTTCAAGTGGGCCCCATAACCTACCCCACCCACACCTTACCCCTACCATCATCTTCTTCTTCTCTTTTCCCACTTACCCACCTGCAAATCAGTGAGAATTTATTCACCAAATAATAATAATAATCAGATAAGAATATCATAAGTCATAACTATTAACTTATAACGTAACAACTTGCCTGATGAGAAGGAAGGTACCAGCATAAGGCAAGTTTCCAGTCAGAATTTTTAACAAACACGTAGTGTAACTCATCGGCTGTACATATCGGAGGTTTATTAGAAACCTTTTGGCCGTTTATTTCGGTAGAGAAAGCTCTAACGGATGTGAAGTGGATTGACGGAGGAAGACGGCGGACGGGGAGTTGATGGCAGAGGTGACGGAGTGCAGTGGATGATGAAGACGCCATTTGGAGAGGAAGAACAGAGTATTCGAGGGTGAAAAGTTACTGACCGACATAGCTGAGATTTATTTCTATTTTTGGATTTGGAAAATGGAAAAGAGTTTGAGAGATTGTGTGTCGTGAAGCCAGTGTGTAGGATCGTGTTTCAACCCGAACGAGTCGTTCAGAGGTGTTCAACTTCGTTTCAGGTGCGGAATAACAAGAAACGGAGTTAGAAATAGCTGATTCTTCACTAATAACACTGATTGTATTGATTAGAACTCGAATACAAGCAGTCTTCACACCGGCAGCATCTCGGTATGGAATCGTACAACTGTTATATGATTTCGCTTATGAGCACCTATATATAGAGTTACTGATTTCGCTCCAAGGTACATGACACATGAGCGAAATCAGTCATGACCACATAAGCGAAATCTCATATATGTCCCTATGAGCGAAATCATCATCTAATACATATACACTTTCCTATTTTCTCGTAAATCGTGCCCTAATCTATACATTTCAATGTAAGACTCGATACAAGACGAAGTCGACAGATGTAGTGCACCAACAGACTCCCCCTCAGATGTTGACGAGTCGACTATCGAGTCACGACAATGCTATGTCTTCACTTCTTCAGTCTTGATCAGTCTCTGGGCTTCTCTCTCTCTATCTTCATCTCTTTCTCTTTTTCACCAACAAACTTCTTTTCTTAGATTTTGACAACTTTAAATTTATCATCATCAACATGCACTCCCCCTCAAATGTTGATTCATCCTGCATAAAACTCTACCACAAACATAAATTTTATGATAAACATTTAAGCATATAGACACCATTTGAAACTTTCTCAAACAAATATATCAATTCATTTATGATGAACCACTTGAAATTATATCGTTTTTCTTATCAAAATAACACACTCTCCCAATCCATCTGTTCATCATGTTTAGCACTTGGAATTTTGAAAATCAGCTTTTCAATATCAGTCGTCGAAAATCTTTTTGAATTTTACAAAAATTATGCTAAAACATATCAAAAATCTTTTTGGATTTTCTGAAAGAAAAATAACTGACACCACTTGTAGAATCAAGAAAATGCAAAAATGAATTATTTACAAACAATGTTTTTGTGAGTTCGTGTAAGAGGATCATATCAGTTTTTGAGACAAATCACCAATACCGTTAAGCTTCATTTCATTTTAAGTTTTAAACGATTCACTTAGATTGTCAGTATACTGGTCCACTTAAATTCTCACACAAAGTTCAACTGTTTCGAGATACGAAATTAATGTCTTAAGCACTTAAACTTAATCGCGTGTCCCACCTCAGAATATACTCCCGTATCCAGATCCCAATATTCAGTCTTACAGGTGAGTATACCACAGATGATATCTGTAAGGGGTTATAAATTATGATGAATCATGAGAGCTCAGGTCAGAACTACCGTTCAGCAGAGAGATCATGACTCAACTTTTGGGTGTGTCCCCTTTAGAGGATCTTTTTTACAACAGCATTGCTAAGCAATTTTATTGTCTTATCATATATGCTGAGGGTGATGCTATGTTTCAAGCATTGCGGAAAGTATTATTCGAGGACTAGGTCAGAACTTCCATTCAGCAGAAGTCCAGGAATAATACCCCAGATATCACTGAGTATAAAAACCAAGTATATCAGAAAAAGGAATCTTTCAAACAAGATTTCGGGGGTTACCCATATATCCGAGAGATGTTTCCCCACGATATAAGCAAGTTTAAAATTTAGGTTTATATCTCGTCACAATCTACTAAATGTGCAAAAATCTACTGGCACATCATCAGTGAGACCGTTTATCACTTTTTATCTTACCAATTCTTTAGCATGCTGTGATCATCCACTGATGTACTATCATTTCCTCTTTTATACAACAAAACTCATTTTCATTTTATCATGTTTTTGGCTTTTTCAAATTTTTAAATGTTTTTGGATTTTCAGAAATTTACTCCCCCTAAAATGCAAACACATTTCAGGAAATTTGAAAACAAACTGTACAAGAAAAATTGACAACTGATATCAAATCGCCTCAATTCGCCATCCACTTGGCATAAACAATCAGAACTCCCCCTCACAACAAACTATTTTCCCATTGATTTCAAAACACTTAGGTTTGTTTTAATCAACTGGTTTTTCCGGAAAATAAGTTTGATTGATTTTACCACTTGTAAAGTTAGGGGTTCATCATCTTGATTATCAATCAATCATATGAATGAAAATTACATCAAGTTCAAATTAATGACCTTGAGTAATCACTATGTCAAAACAATCCTCTGTATCACTTGTAAAATTACCAATCAAGAAAGATAAATGCCGATATCTACTCCACACTTACCAACCTGGGAGTTCCGGCATAGTCCTTCACCTGTAAACATTTCATCAATCTTTAAAAATTTCACAAAAATAGACTTAACAAGAATGATGTCGATTCCTGATCCACGATTACAAACTTGGGATCTCCGGCAAGTCCATAGACTTACTGTTCGTAATATGTACCATCCCAGTCACAAACCAAGGATGGTTCAACCTTATCTTTCTTCGTCTTCTTCTCATAAAACTCTTTAACCCCTTTGACTTTTCGATCAATCATTTTTCCAAAAATATGTGTTACAGTGGGGTTAAAAGCTTTTTCAACATCAAAAACCTTTTTATCATCATAAAATTGGTTTGATATCTCAACTTTACGAATTCTCTTTTTAAAATTTTCAGCCCGAAGTGATGGAAAATTTTCATCATCCACAGTCAGAACTGATTTTTCTCCTTTTACCTCAACCTGTGGCTCATCTGATTTTGTGGAATCAGATTCATCGCCAGAAGATAGCTCCTCTGATTTTGACCTATCAGAATCATCGCTAGAACTACCTCCAGACTTCTTAACAACCCATTTCTGGTTGTCAGATTTAGCTATTTTGTTGTAAAACTTGTTTGAACATTCACCAATTTCAAATTTTGAGTTTTTGAATAATTTGGTTCGGTCAATTGGTGGTTCAAACTCAATCACTTTCTCTTTCTGTTTACGAGAAACTCCCTGTTTTGATTGTATTGCCTTTGAACACTCTCTGGCAATATGTCCAACTTTGTTGCATTGGAAACAAGTTCTCGTATCTTTCTTCTGCTCAGCCATCTTCTTCATTTCGTCTTGCTTCTTTGCAAGGAACTCACTGTTTGACTGTCTCCAGAATTCTTTCTTTTCTTCCTCTTCAGAGCTAGTTCCTGAAACAAATGTTATTTTTGCTTTAAAATCACGAACATATTTTTCATTTTTCTGTTTTTCTGTTGGAATAAAACCAAGACCTTTCTTTTTGAAATTACGGTTAGGGTTTGGTTTCTTTTGAAAACCAGAACCAGAACTGTAACTTTTTTTCTTGTTTAATCTTTGTTGTACTCTTGAGGTGTATTTTTTAGGTTTATCAGTAAGATTTAAATCTTTTATTTCAGAAATGTTAATTTCTGTAAGTTTGAAAACCTTTTTTATCATCTCAGTTTTTACACCTCTTATTGGAAATTCCTCATCAGAATATAATTTGTCGGAATCATTCAATGTATATGTAACTTTGAACGTTTCGTCACTCAAATTAGATTTTGATAACAGGAATTCTTTGTTGTAAACTCTTTTGCCCTGTTTGCCGGATTGATTCGGATTGCTGAACTCAGAATTTGACTCTGACATATACTCTGACTTTGACTCCTCTGTTTCATCTTTATCCAACACCTGATCGACAACTTTCTTTATTAACTCGGACTCATGATCAGTGTCAGATGATGTAAACGACACATCAATATTTTCTGGCAAATTGACTGAGGACTCAGACTCCCACTGTAAATTTGTTGCTTTTTCGACTCTTTCCTGATTTGGATTTCTGGGCAAATATCCATTTTCAAGCGGGGGTGGACACTTGTTGTAACCGACATCTTGTTTCTTACCAGAATCCTTCTTGTCAATCTTTTTCTTTGTGTCACTCTTCTTCTTGTTCTTCTTTTCTGGAGTCTTTTCTTCAGTCACTTTTCCATCATCATTCTTTTCTTCAATTACTTCATCCTCTTCAAATGCTTTCATGCCTTCAATAGTCGGATAGATCCTGTCAATAACATAAGAAGTACATGAGTAACTTTTTAACAAACGATTAACTCTTTCAGTTTCAATTCTTTGCAATTCCAGTTTCTGTTCAAGAGCAGCACACTTCTCAATGTAGTTGTTCACCACTTTTTGCTTCGTCATAAAAGCTCCCTGAAGTGTCTTCATTGCTGTAGCTTGTTCTTCACTTGTTTGATTGTACTGATTCATGGCTTTGTTTAGAACATCATAAGATTCCTTCAAACTGTTCAAGTTGTAAATCAGTGTGTTGTTCTGTTTCTTTATAGCTTCACAGTTTTCACACTTTACTGGAATCTTTTTAGCATCAACTTCTTGATCAACCTTGAACTTTGGAACTTCAAACTTTACTTTCCTTTTGATTACTGGAACTTCTTCGTCATCACTGCTTACTGGAGTCTTGACCTTTTTCTTCTTCTTTTTAACCTTTTCATCTTCACTGTCACTTTCAGCAATCAGTTTCATATCACCATCGAATTTTCTCGCCCAATACTCACGATCATCATCACTATCTTCTTCAACTCGGGCTACAAAAGCTTTTTGATTTGGAATCTCTTCATCTGGACAATAACCATCCCGGTTGAAATTTGCCCAGCTAAACCCTTCAGGTAACTTTTCGTCATCTTGATCTATTATCAATGCACTACCATCAGCTCTCTTTGAAGAATCTTGATTAACCACACAAGCTCTCTTTCCAGAGTCTTCAATCACATTCCTTCCATGTGCAGTTTGTGCTTGATGTTGATGTTGTTGAGATGGTTGCTGAGCAACTTGATGGTAGATGGCTTTTCGGTAGTAATCATTGTTGTTGTTAAAAGGATTCTGAGCTCCACTTGCTTCGCGATTGGTGCACTCTCTCTTGAAATGACCCTTCTCCCTGCAACGAAAACAAGTGACTTTAGATTTGTCAAAACCTAAAGTAGAAACATTAGCCTCACGAAGATCATCTCTCCCCGTGATCTGCTTGAATTTCTCAGCTCTCCTTAACACGCTTGCCAAACACCATTTATGTCCATCAGTTCCATCTCTTCAGCATCGATCTGGTCGTAATCTTCCTTTGTCAGCATTGGATTCCCGATTCGACCTGCAACAAAACTACCATAAGATTCAAGAACAGTTCCCAATAAAGACATATGACTTTTTGCTAATTCTTCAGAATATTCCTGATCATTTTCAATGTTCAATACAATGTTGCATTGAAGCTTTTTGCCATTTCTTGTTGTTAAAACGTTCGGATCAAAGGATGGATATGATGAAAAACTTGTGTTGCTGCTTGATCCTTTAGAAGAACTTTCAGATGAACTCTTTGCATTGAATGCTGTTTGAACTTTCGGTGACAAGTTGGTGGATTTATCACTCACACCACCTTTGTAGTAAAGTCCTATATCTTGTTCACCGTCGAAATCTTTCATTCTTATAACCTTTCTCTGCTCCATCTCCTGAGCTTCAATCTTTTCAATAAACTTGCTCAGTGTCAAATCTTTAAAACCTTTCTTGTTTCTGAGCATCATGAGATAAGTACCCCACGTTTCATATGGTAACGCATCTGATAATTTTTCAATCAATTCCTCATTGTCTTTATTTATTTTCAATCTTTTCATGTTGGCCAGCAGATTGCAATATCTCTCGATTATCTGCTTTGTGTTCTCATTTTTCAATCCTCGGAACAAATCAAACTCTTTCTTCAATAATGACTTCTTGTTCTTGACCATTTCTTCACTACCTTGAAATTTTGACTTTAATGCTTTCCATATTGAATAAGATGTTCCATTATGTTGTAATAAAACCAGGATGTCTTCTTTAACTGCTTGTTGAATTAAGCTTAACATCATCTTCTCATCTTTGTATCTCTTCCGGTTTTCAGCACTAAGATCTTTAATCAGATTTTTCTCTTCATCATTATTCATTGGTCTAACGTATTTTGTCTCGACATTTTCCCATGCATCTGGATAATTGGCTTGCACCCAATTTTCAAACTTTTCTTCCCAATTCTTGTACTCCTCGATGTTCATGAGTTTCGGAGGTTTTTGCATCGTACCCGTTTCATTTTCCATCATCGTGTTCTGTGCAAGAGTAATCGGGATTACTGGAGTAGCAAATGCGTTGTAGAATTCCTCGTCCATTTTTCAGATTTAAACAATTTTTTCACAACAATCCTTAAAAGCGAAATCAAGACTCTTTGGATGTCCTTAAAAGCAAAATTAGTATTCTGTATGACCTATGAGCGAAACCAGGTGCTCACAAAAGCGAAACCCCTGGTATTGTTCACTGAAGCGAAACCTTATGTTCACAAAAGCGAAACTACGTTGTTGATGACCTTATCAGCGAAATCACTATGTTCAAATGAGCGAAATCACTAATATCGTGACACAAGAGCGAAATATGATGGTCAAAAGAGCGAAACCCTTGATATTGGTGACACAAGAGCGAAATCAAAGTGTCCAAATAAGCAAAATTACCGAATGTACGTATGAACGAAACCTATTCGGATCCAATTTTAGTCCATTTCTAATTCGTATTTCAAAGCCAAACTCTCAGGGATTTATCTATGTCCAATTACGCACAATCTGTGAAATTTTGAGTTTATTTTGACCAGTAAAACTGTCTGAACTGAAGAAAGAAGGTGTAGAAGTAAGAAATCTCGATGAATTCCAGCTAATCTCTGCAGAACTCCTCCTCCTGAAGCTCTGATACCACTTATAGGATCGTGTTTCAACCCGAACGAGTCGTTCAGAGGTGTTCAACTTCGTTTCAGGTGCGGAATAACAAGAAACGGAGTTAGAAATAGTTGATTCTTCACTAATAACACTGATTGTATTGATTAGAACTCGAATACAAGCAGTCTTCACACCGGCAGCATCTCGGTATGGAATCGTACAACTGTTATATGATTTCGCTTATGAGCACCTATATATAGAGTTACTGATTTCGCTCCAAGGTACATGACACATGAGCGAAATCAGTCATGACCACATAAGCGAAATCTCATCTATGTCCCTATGAGCGAAATCATCATCTAATACATATACACTTTCCTATTTTCTCGTAAATCGTGCCCTAATCTATACATTTCAATGTAAGACTCGATACAAGACGAAGTCGACAGATGTAGTGCACCAACACAGTGGGTAAGTGTGCCGGTAGAACCAGATATTAAGATGAAGATGATGACAGGATTTTCAAATGGGTAAGTGAAGCCGGAGGGTAAGAGGGAAAAGAGAAGAAGAAGATGATGGTAGGGGTAGGGTGTGGGTGGGGTAGGTTATGGGGCCCACTTGAAATTTAATTTATTAATTAGTTTTTTATTTTTTTTATTTATTAAATACCCGGATAGTCCCTGTGGTTTGTCTTTTTTAAAGAAAAGGGTATTTTAGTCATTTCACACTCTCTTAACTAAGAAAACTAACTGTTGTTAGGCACAAGGACTATCCGGGAACAAAAATCGAAAAGTTGGGGACTATAGCTGTAATTTTAAAAAGTTAGGGACTAAAGGTGAAAAAATGGCAAACCACAGTGACTATCCGGCCATTTAACTCAAAACAAAATGAGTAAAATGTACGGATAGTCCGTGTGGTTTTGTAAAATAACACATATAGTCCCCAGTTTTTGGAAATTACACTGGTGCTCCCTGTGGTTTGACAGTTTGTTACTCGGATAGTCCCTGGAGTGGATGTCCGTTAGTTTTCTCCGTTAAATCTATGTTAAATGACAAAATTACCCATATACACACACACACACATAACGAATAAAGCCTTGGAAAAATTCCTTGTCTGTACAAAAAACCCAATAGTTGTGCATCCCACATCCCACATCACCACCACCTCCATCAAACGCTGCCATCACCACCTGCCTTCACCCCTATAGCCAATGCAACCACCAGCTGTCACCATCCCTAACGCCACAATACCAACCACCATCAAACCGACAACGAATCCCTATTTCCTTCCATAAAATCAAACCAACGAAATCCTAATTTTTAAAAATCAAATCGATTTGGGGCTACAAACAAAGTGGTGGTGGTACCTGGTGGTTAACAGTGACACACAACAAGATAAAGACAAAAAATCTGCATTGGTTAGGTTCTACCTCACATATCTCTTATGTACGGTAGTGGAGGAGGATGCGAAGGTAGGGAAGGGGAGGTGGATGACGGTGGTGGAGAAGGGGATGTGGTAAACGGTTGTAGTTGTGGTGGGAGGTGGTTGTAACAGTAGTGGTGGAAGGTGGTGATGACGGTGGTTGGTGGAGGTGATGGTGATGCCACAATGGTGTTGGCAGTGGTAATGGCTTAATGTAAGACTGTAATAAAAGAAAGGGAGAGAGAAAAATGCGTAAGTGTGTATATTTTATGTGTGTGTATAGGGGTAATTTTGTCATTTAACATAGATTAACGGAGAAAACTAACGGACATCCACTCCAGGGACTATCCGAGTAACAAACTGTCAAATCATAGGGAGCACCAGTGTAATTTTCAAAAGTTGAGGACTATAGGCGTTATTTTACAAAACCATATGTACTATCCGTGCATTTTACTCAAACAAAATTATTAAAATCTTTCATTTGATAAAGTTGAAATATATTGTTTTTTTAAATTAATCGTGGTTCGTGTACTAAGTAATCTAATCTAACTTATAATAAAAGACTCCAAATAATGACACATGGCATTCTCTCCTTCAACCTCATAAATTTTGTTTATATTTACTTAATAAATTTCTTCTAATATTAATATTAATTAATAACCAATATATAGATATCACTTATTTTTATCCTTATCTTTATATAAAATTAATAAATAACTTCAATTTTGCAATTTAGATCCTTTGTTTTTTACTTTTAACCCAAAGTTTTTCATTTTTTGCAATTTAATCCCTGACTCTTTTTTATTTTCAATTTTGGTCCACCATACTTTTCATCTTTCCGAAGTTTTTCGTTTCGTTCTAAATTTTGTGAGTTAACGTACCGCAACGTGCGTGTGGGGTTCAACATTTTTTCGTATATTTTTTTCCCGTTTGGCTGGCCCGTCGCGTCACATCTATTTTTTTTGCGTTTGACAAGTTCTTCCAACACGCGGGTCCTGGATGGACATATTTATTTTTTTCTATGTTTTACGTTTCGGTTTAATTTCTTAGCAACGAGCGTGCGTGATTCAAAGATTTTACGTCAGTTTTTCGCTCAGCGTTATTTTTTTCCTGTTTTTATTTATTTTGTTTTTACGAGCTTTTCCGGTGTTAGTGGTCGCTGACAATGGTATAGTATTGCTACTACTTAACACAGTTTTATGACAGCCGCTGCAACGCATGGGCTTAATACTAGTACTAATGATAAAATTATAAGTGCAACGCAGGGGCTTAATACTAGTACTAATGATAAAATTGATAAGTGTATATTTTTTTAGTTGATTTAAAAATTCTAGTATGATATATTATTAATTGAAAATTAAAGATATAAATTAGATGTAGAGTTAATTGCCAAAATAGTCCCTAAGGTTTGGGCACGTTTGCCATTTTCGTTCAAAATGACACTTTTGTACCAAATTGCCCCCAACGTTTGTAACTTTTTTGCCATTTTCATCCAAACCACTAACTTAGTTTATTTTTTCTGTTAAGTTGAGGATATTTGGATGAAACTAGCAAATATAAAACCACAGGGACGATTTTGGCAATTTACTCAAACCCTTTTTAATTTCTTTTATTTAATTATTTTTGTTACATATATAATAAAAAAGAATATACATGGAGTTTTTAGAAAAAAATAATAATAGTTTTGTCACATAATTTTTATAAATTTTCATCTAAATTTAAAAGAGTAGAAGATGAATTACAAATTTGGTACATATGATAAGATTTTTTTATTTGACTTTTTCAATAAGGTCACCAACATTTTAGTTTTATAAAATTTAGAGGTTTAAGTAGATTTTATTTTTATAAAACTGATCTATATAAAAATTTAAAAATTAATTTCTGTCTTAGTTTATAAACATCCTTCGCCTTAATAGAAAAATTAACTTAGTTAGTGGTTGGATGAAAATTTATAAAAATATGTGACAAAGCTATTATTTTTTTCACATAAAATTGCATGTATATTCTTTTTTATTATATATGTAACAAAATTAATTAAATAAAAGAAATTTGAAAGAGTTTGAGTAAATTGCCAAAATCGTCCCTTTGGTTTTATATTTGTCAGTTTCATCCAAATATCCTAAACTTAACAGAAAAAATAAACTAAGTTAGTGGTTTGGATGAAAATGGCAAAAAGTTACAAACGTTAGGGGTAATTTGGTACAGAAGTGTCATTTTGAATGAAAATGGCAAACCTGCCCAAACCTTAGGGACGATTTTGGCAATTAACTCTTATATGTATGATAATTTCTTTGGAATTAAACCAAATTCTTAAAATGGGTGTCAGATCTATTTATCAAAGGGTGTACCTATTCGCACACCCATTTGCCTATCTACACACCTTACAAGATGTTTTTTGTCCTTATATGCACACCCTGCAGTGTCGAAATGTGGCCAAAACGCGGCGTTTTGGTCTGGTTAACCTAACAAAGACTGACGGGTTTCTGACGGGTCTGTTGACCGGACCAAAACGCCGAGCTTTGGCCGCGTTTTGGTCCTGTCAACCAGACAAAAGACTGACACCCGGTCTGGTTGACAGGACCAAAATGCGGCCAAAGCTCGACGTTTTGGTCCGGTCAACAGACCCGCAGACACCCGTCAGTCTTTGTCTGGTTAACAGGACCAAAACGCCGCGTTTTGGCCACAGTTCGACACTGCAGGGTGTGCACATATGTCACGGCCCTTGACCCGGTTTAGCCCGTTTCAAGAGTCGCGGGACAGAAATCCCGTGGTATTTTATTTAATTGAGTTTAACAGCGGAAGTTTATTTATCAGGATCGTTGTAAAGCTAAAATTTTCCCGATTATTTTATTTCACAACTCGGGATAAAACCCCGGTAATTTACAATACAGAGAAATCTTTATATTACAAAAATATATTTCTTTATTTTATATTGAGCCACTTTCTTAAGCTTGCAGTGCTTCCCGGCACTTTTCATGGATTACAACAGATCACTTGAAACATGTTTGAAAAAGGTTTTGTCAGCGGGAAATACTGAGTGAATCATTCTATTTTCTAAAACGACTTGTTTGTTATAATTTACAGTATTAAGAGCGATTACAATGTTTCTGATATCAACCAACTACCCACGGTATTTGTCACTCGACCGGATCTGTGACTATGGTCATATTCCCCATTGGCTGCCCCAATGGTGACGATTATCAAGTAATGTATACAAAACCCCACATACCGGCTGTAACTTGGTGATTACAAAGACTTAATCCCCGTAATTATAACTTTGAAAATAACATGCTTTTATAAACAAATTTGATAAAAAGAGAGAATGACTCACATTGCAGCTTTAACACGGACAGAATCTAGTCTTATGGATTAGCCTTGTTAACCTAATTTATATAACAATGCACACAAAACTGGGTTAGTAATCAATACAGCATTTACGATAACTCACGAGATCAACCATCACAACGAATGACAAAGTGCTATGCTTAAACATCCATCGAATTAACGACTAATGACAAAGCATCACCCTAATGTGGGCAGCACTTAAACATCCATTGAGTACATTGATCGATCGGAAAATGAATCGTAATAGCGATCGAATTAATACCCGGTATTTGAGCAGCACTACACTATAATTGAACTAAATTCGATCTTAGAGTAGTAGAATTTCGTTTTTGTAAGTTTTTATCGACACCAGTGGATTGTGCAAGTGAAGGGCTATTTATAGCTAAAATTGAGGTCTGACGCGGCCCGCGTAAACCTTAAGCTTAACCTTACGCGGCCCGCGTTGCCGCCCAGTCTACGACTAGCTTTGACCAGTCATACGTAGGTGCACCAGATGGTCAACACGTGGCACGGTTACGCTTATCCGGTCAACCCTTGCATTGACGCGGCCCGCGTAAGACTTACATTGTCTCTTACGCGGCCCGCCTAAGAACCCAAATTTTGTTTTTCTTGATTTTTTGATGTAGGGTAAGGTTTCAAGGATCCGGGTTTATACTTACGGGTATTTTTAGGATAATTTTGAGAGTCCTTACATTCTCCTCACCTTATTTAAAATCTCGTCCTCGAGATTTATTGGAATAATTGATGATACTTTCGCTTCATTTCTGATTCCAGCTCCCAAGTGTATTCGGGTCCTCGTTTTGAATCCCACTTGACTTTAACTAGCACTAGTCGTTTATGCTTGAGAAACTTTACTTTTCGGTCTTCTATCTGAAGAGGTTTCTCAACAAATTTTAACTTTTCGTTTACCTCTATGTCTTGAAGAGGTACTACCAGAGATTCGTCTGCTAAACATTTCTTGAGATTGGATACATGAAATACATCATGTACTCCAGCTAACTCTTCCGGTAGTTGTAAACGATAAGCAACTGGTCCTATACGTTGGATTACTGGAAATGGTCCTACGTATCTTGGACTTAGCTTTCCTTTCTTACCGAATCTAACAACTCCTTTCCAAGGAGAAACTTTTAACAATACTCTGTCTCCAACTTGGAATTCTAACGGTCTGCATCTATTGTCTGCATAACTTTTCTGGCGATCTCGAGCCGCCTTCAGCCTTTCCTTGATTTGTGTAATCTTGTCAGTCGTCTCTTGAACTATTTCAGGACCTGACAATTGACTTTCTCCTATTTCTGCCCAACAAACTGGAGTTCTGCACTTTCTTCCATACAGTGCTTCAAATGGGGCAGTATCAATACTTGAATGATAACTATTGTTATAGGAGAATTCGATCAGAGGTAAGTGATCATCCCAGTTTCCACCAAAATCTATCACACATGCTCGGAGCATG
>JARYGA010051065.1:0-29581 GCA_030545235.1 Helianthus tuberosus | reverse complement strand
TTTCTTGTATGTGATGTATGTCGAGATTGCAAAATAAGCGTTGATGATGAGGAATATTTGACAGACTTGATCCCTATGTCAATGGGGGAATTTCAAGTAGTGGTAGGGATGGATTGGTTATCCCGACATCATGCAAAGGTGATATGTTTCCGCAAGGAGATACAGTTGACATCTCCAAGTGGAAAGCAAGTCACCATTTATGGCGAAAAAGGGGGCAGTCCCGTTATGTGCTCAATACTAAAGGCCCACAAACTTATGAGGCGCGGATGTAAAGCATTCATGATATACGCAAACGAACCTAATAAAGAGACGCCAAAGATGGAAGACGTACCAGTGGTACGTGAATACGCTGATGTATTTTCGGAAGATTTACCGGGAATACCGCCAGTACGGGAAGTAGAGTTCGGGATTGAATTGGTTCCGGGCGCAAAACCTGTGGCCAAGGCGCCGTATCGACTCGCGCCATCAGAATTGCAAGAATTGATGTCACAAATCCAAGAATTGCTCGACAAGGGATTTATTCGGCCAAGTGTGTCTCCATGGGGCGCACCGGTATTATTCGTAAGAAAGAAGGACGGGAGCATGCGTATGTGCATTGATTACCGGGAGTTGAATAAACTCACGGTAAAGAATCGATATCCGCTTCCAAGAATTGATGACCTATTCGACCAATTACAAGGTGCAAGTTGGTTCTCAAAAATCGACCTCAGATCGGGGTATCATCAGTTGAAAGTCAAAGAGGAGGATGTACGGAAAACGGCTTTTCGTACACGGTACGGACATTACGAGTTTCTCGTGATGTCCTTTGGGTTAACTAATGCACCCGCGGCTTTCATGGATCTCATGAACCGGGTTTGCAAACCCATGCTAGACAAGTCAGTGATAGTGTTCATTGATGACATCTTGATATACTCCAAGAATGAAGCAGAACACGCAAGACATTTGCGTGAAGTGTTGGAGACGCTCAGGAAAGAGAAATTGTATGCGAAATTCTCAAAATGTGCCTTCTGGCTACGAGAGGTGCAATTTCTTGGGCACATCATTAGTGCAAACGGGGTGCTAGTAGATCCTTCAAAAATAGAAGCTGTGTCAAGATGGACTCCACCGAAGAATCCTTCAGAAATTAGAAGCTTCTTGGGGCTTGCGGGTTATTATCGGAGATTCATACAAGATTTCTCCAAAATTGCTACGCCGTTGACCAAACTAACCCGTAAGGATGAAAAGTTTATTTGGGCCGAGGATCAAGAAAGGGCGTTCCAAACGCTCAAGGAAAAATTGACCCATGCGCCGGTGTTGACATTACCGGACGGAACGGAGGATATGGTAGTTTACTCGGATGCATCGCATTCGGGACTTGGCTGCGTTTTGATGCAGCGGGGCAAGGTTATAGCCTATGCCTCGAGACAACTAAAGACTCATGAGAAGAGATATCCTACCCATGACCTCGAGTTGGCAGCAGTGGTGTTTGCCTTGAAGATATGGAGACATTACTTGTATGGGGTGAAGTGCACTATCTTTACCGACCACAAAAGCTTAAAGTATTTCTTCGATCAGAAGGAATTAAATATGAGGCAGAGGCGGTGGTTAGAAACTGTCAAAGACTTTGATTGTGAAATACATTACCACCCCGGGAAGGCTAACGTAGTGGCAGACGCGTTGAGCCGAAAGACGGATTATATGCCTATTCGAGTACGATCGATGCAATTAATTGTGACATTGGGTTTGCTTGAACAAATCCGAAGATCTCAAATTGAAGCAATCAAGGAAGAAAATGTGAAGAAGGAAAGGATAGTTGGGCAACTAAAAGACTTGGAGGATGGTAATCAAGGATTGAAAACTCGATTTGGGAGAATTTGGGTTCCAAATACGTGTGGGGCCAAGGTGCGTCTACTCGACGACGCCCATAAATCTCATTATTCAATTCATCCGGGGTCGACCAAAATGTATAATGACTTAAAATAAAACTATTGGTGGCCCGGAATGAAAAGAGATATTGTGAAATATGTGGAGAAGTGTCTGACTTGTTTACAAGTCAAAGCGGAGCACCAAAAGCCATATGGTAAGTTGCAACCGCTGGATATCCCAGTTTGGAAGTGGGAACAAATCACTATGGATTTGTTAACCAAACTGCCCAAAACCAATCGCGGATTTGATGCTATATGGGTAGTCGTGGATAGATTGACAAAAAGTGCTCACTTCATTCTGATTCGTGAGACTTATACATCCGAGAAGATGTCGGAGGTGTACACCAATGAAATAATAGCACGTCATGGAGTGCCGATATCCATTGTTTCAGACAGAGATACTCGGTTTACTTCAAAATTTTGGCGTGAATTCCAAGAGCAAATGGGAACTAAATTGTTCATTAGCACTGCTTACCATCCACAAACGGATGGGCAGAGTGAAAGAACAATACAAACGTTGGAAGATATGTTGCGGGCTTGCATCATCGACTTTGGGGGCAGTTGGGATGTCCATCTACCCTTGGTCGAATTTTCATATAACAATAGCTATCAATCGAGCATTAAAATGGCCCCGTATGAAATGTTATATGGTAGAAAGTGTCGAACCCCGGTGTGTTGGGGAGAAGTGGGACCACGAGGATTAGCACCTACTGATATAATCCGAACTACGAATGAGAAAATCGATGTGGTCCGAGCTCACCTAAAAGCAGCTCGGGATCGACAAAAGTCGTATGCTGATAAGCGCAATAGGCCTATTGAGTTTCAAGTGGGCGATAAGGTAATGCTGAAGGTATCTCCGTGGAAAGGAATCATACGGTTCAGAAAAAGAGGGAAGTTGAGTCCGAGGTTCATTGGGCCATTCCGGATCACTGAACGGGTTGGTAAGGTAGCATATCGCCTTGAACTACCTGAGGAGTTGAGTGGAATTCATAACACCTTCCATGTGTCACATCTCCGAAAATGCTTAGCAGATGAAACTGCCCGTATCCACTATGATGACATCGAGGTGGATAACAGCCTCAACTATGCCGTAAGGCCAATTGCAATCTTAGATCGAAAAGAGAAGAGTCTGAGGAACAAAGCAATTAACCAGGTGAAGGTTAAGTGGGAGCACAGGAAGGGTGCGGATACCACGTGGGAATCCGAAGAAGAGATGCAACGGCTCTACCCTAAACTATTTGGTACGTATTACGGTTTCGGGGACGAAACCCTTTTTAAGGGGGGTGGACTTGTAACATCCCGAAATTTCAAAACTTTATACTAGGATTATAAAGTGTATAATAAACAAGAATAAACTAACTAGAATAAATAACCCAGTTAGTTAGAAGTGTTGTAGTAACATACGAATGAGTTAAAAGCCAAAGATATAAACTAAATAAGAGTGGAGGGGCCTAGGTTGTCAAAACTGAAACTTCTATTACTAATAATTAGTAAAACAATAACCAAACACTCCATTTGGAGTCCTGGTCGATCAGAAGAACACAGGGGGCGACACCCACTTCTTCACAACCCTAAACTCTACTAAAATCTCAAATTGAAGGCTCAAATCATGTCATAATCGAAATCTGAGCATAGAATCATGATCTCCTCGTCAAGGAGGTCATAAGGTATGTCAAATTAGGTTGATTTGATACAACTCAAATTCTTGCATGTGATTGAAATCGAAGGTTGAGCTTGATTATGTGTTGTAAAACATGAAATTGGAAGTAATGTGAAGTCTAGGGACAAACCCTAGATGATTTCTTGTCAAAATCTTGCATGTTAGTTGTAAGGATCAAAATCACTATAGTGGGTGATTAGTAAGTTAGTGGAACTTGATAAACACTAGGATTAAGACTCTTGTTCTAGTGAAAACTGAAATTTTGAGATAATCTCTGAAATTGTTGATGTTAAAATATGTGTATATTGTCTAATTGAAGTTAATTTGAGTGATAAATTCAAGTTATGAACTTGGTTTAGATCATGTAGAAATCTGACCCGCAAGGTGTTTGATAAAACGCCTAAATGAGGGTTAAAATGTAAAAGATTGCTAAAAACGCAGATTTGCATATGTTATGAATGAATGCGTTAAAGTTTATGAAAGAGAGTTCTAATCTTGTTATGAATTGAACTCTTTAAGCAAGGAATCCGGAACGTCAAGTGGACACGCCGGAAGTGATACCCGCGGAAAAGGTGTGCTTTAAAGGTACGTGACTTTAGTCTCGTTGTATTATGTATTAATGTTTGGTTTTAGTGTACAAACGATGTCGGATTGTAATTGATGCGTTGATGTATCGTTAAAGTGGCGAAGTTCACTAGATCATCAAACGGGTCAAAATAAACCTTAGAAATTTGGTTTGGTATGTTAACAAAGTGATGGTCTTCACTAGATAGCCAAACGGGTCAAAATGTTGCTTGAAAACGAATCACATGAGTAGGGACTTAAAAGTCTCATATATGGCTAGGTGATAGATGGTAATACACCAATAAATTGGTTATGATATTTTAAGTCTACGGACCCGGTATATCGAGTCAAACAATAGAAGTTAATAGAAGGGTCGTTTGAAACGGGATGCTTGAATTCCGAGAAAACAAGTGTTTAGTCGGAGAAAACGCGAAGCCATGGTATGGCGCATATACTCCAAGATCATAAGCCCGGGAAATTGGGTAATTATGTCTAAGAGGTTTTAAGAATGGAAAAGAGGTGCTATGCACTTACACTAATGGGTTGGATAATTAAATTGAGGAAATTGTGAACCGATTGTCGGTGTCTCGGTTTCCGTAATGAGAAATTTACGTGGTCGGGTCCGTAATGTTATTACGGACTTGTAGGAAAAAGAATCAGTTAAAAAGGACTAACGAGTAAAAAGTTATGATCTTTTATAGTTGAAAAATAGAAAAAAAACAAGGATGCAGAACCCACCGTAACTTACGGTCCCACCGTAAGTTACGGTGGACATCAAAAGTGTACGGTATGAAGCTCCTGTTTTACGGTAGAATTCAGGGACATTCCAGGTTCACCGTAACTTACGGTGACACCGTAAGTTACGGTGGAACCCAGAAAATTTATATTTTGTTTGTTGCCTCGCGTCGTTAAAATTCGTTTATACGTAATGTATTATTGTCAAAACTAATATTTTAGTGTTTGACCCTAGGTATGTATGAAGCCCTCCCGGATGGTGATCAAGTACAATGTCAAGAACCGAACACGCATTTTAAAGCTTCCACAATAATCTTAATCTTGTCTAGACATAATCATGTTGTAAACACTTTTGTTAATCATGTTTTAAATCCCTTAAACTAGTGGTTAGTTTACTAACAAGGGTTAACTTTTAAACTTGTTATGGATTATCTTGGGATGTGTTTGGTACTATCTCAAGTGTGTAAGGTTTAAACACGAAACTTTTTGTAAACTCTGATTTTTATAAAGTTCATATAATTATTAGTTAAATTCCGTCAAAATATTAAGGGTGTTACACTAGGAGTTTGGGATACGTATTTTGTAGTTTGGAAAACTTAAAAGAAAACCCTAGTGCACCCTATCTTCCTTCCACGATCAGCCCACACCCTTCGAAGTTCCTGTCTCCCTTGAAGCTCATCTCTTGTGCTTAGTGTAATACATCTTTCAGGTTAGTATAATTTTACTGATTCTAATCTTGTTTGACTATTCTAGGGTATATGTAAGGTATTGTGATTTATCTAATACTCATGAAACTGTATGATCAAGATCGATGCTAATAATTAGTAATGTTAGAACCGTATTACGTGTAACAGTTATGTTAAACTTGTGATTGGTTGTGCATGATCTAGGGTTTCACCAAGTTATTGATATTTATTTGTTATTCATAATTAAAGAGGTGTTGGGCTGCATGTGCGCTGATAACAGTTGTATGGCATGAGTTGAGTTTGTGGGTTTGGTGATAATATGTCTGATGTGATTATGAATAATGATAAGGTTAAATTATGAATCAATGACTAGGGTGGATTGCTATAAATTATGAATGATTTATGATGTGCCACTCATGATTTTCGGTTGAATGTTAATGTGCATTCATTGGAATAACAGGAGTTCTTGAATTGATTACATAATTCCAATGAGTAACTGTTTGACGATAACTAAAGAGTTGTGAATTGATCTTGTTTGTAACTGATTTGGGTCGTGCATCTGGGCTAAGTTGCACACTGACAATTGAATGGCACATACACTCGTGTTGGGCCGTAGGTGACTGGCCCGCACGCTTATATTTCGGCCAGTAGCGTTTGGGCCGCACATCATAGGGGGTTGGGTAAACTGTGGCCTACATTTTGATGGGCCACATGATTGGGCCGCACACTAAGTTGTGTTACACAGTTCTATGGGCCTAGCATAGTTGGGCCACCTACACACATGTATACAACTTATGTTTGGGCCGTGTGTTGATTGGGCCGGCTGCCTATGGAAATGATGAAATAATGGACCGATATGAAACCTGAATACTTGATCATGTGGATAAACGATGTAAGAGAGCGATCTGGGAACATGAATAGCTAATATGACTTGTATGATAATACGTGAAATATGTGTGCGCAACTTGTGTAACATGTGATGTATGGACTTGTGATACGAATGTTTATGTGACCCCAAAATATGTACTACGTGTTAAGGAATAATGTTTGCTACATGCAACCTACTAGAATGCATAATATCATAGTAGGCAAAAACCAATTATTACAATGATTATTATAGTCCATATGTAACACGATTCTTTGTTACGATTAGCATGACGTTATGTACAATACTTGTAAGTTACCTGTGCAATGTGAATGTAGAATGTGTGATTTATGTGCATAGAACTGATCGTTACTGGTAACTATATTAGGACGTGTTTGATCAACTGGTAAACAAGTAGATAATCTTACCGAGCAAACCAAAGGTGAGTTCATTTCTCTTGAGCATGCGTCCCGGTGGTTGGGACAGTCATTGGGTATCCTTGAGAGGGATAGGTTTGTGGGTAAATCAATTGGGTATTCCTGAGAGGAATACATCTTGTGGGTAAATATGGAATGTTGTATAATACACTCATCCTATCACCATTAAAGTCCCTCCTTGTTGTTTGTTACCTGAGAGGTAACGGAGTATTAGTTGGTAGCGCTATCTAGGTTTGGCACCCTCACCCCGTACCTGAGAGGATGGGTGTGAACTAATGACTCAGTCATGCCCAATGCGTTGATAGGAGCATTGGGGAAAGGGCAAAATAAATCTGGAGCCGTCTTGTATTCGAGGTATTATCAACATCGTAATCAATGAATGGAAGTAAACACTTGGTAACTAACGTTTTCGTAAAACTATGAACTCACCAGCGTTGTCTGATACACGTGTGTACATGCTCGTAGGTTATAGGTACGTGTGGATGTGGAACTTGCTGTCTGGGATGCTGGAGTGGTCATGGGTCGAGATACATGGAATCGCGAAACGAGTCTAATGGTTATCATACATATGGTTTATGAAACACTTAACTAATGATTTATGCTTCCGCTGAATACGATGATTTGTAATTACTGTTTTGTAACACTTTATATTAATGAATGAAAGTTTTATTTAAAATCTTGTTTGAGTTTTACATGATTGGTGGCTAGATCCTGGTACGTCACACGCCTCACGGGGGTTTCCGCTTGGGGTATTTTCGGGGGTGTGACAGTTTGGTATCAGAGCCACAGGTTATAGTGAACTTGGTTTTAAAACCTTTTTGTAAAACCAGACTATAACCGAACAATTCTGAATACGTGAATACGACCATGACACTCAGCTCCAGATTGCAAGGTTCGTCTTTCTCACTTGTTGCATACATTACATGACTAGTGATGTGCACAAAATGCAACATATAAATTACATCAATTGTGGCATAAAACTAACCCTTTTTTAGTACTAATGTTGGAAAAAGTGTGTTTTTGTCTTCCTTTTGTATTTTCAGGATTAAATGAGCTCAAATGAACAAAAGAAGCAAAAAGGCAGCCAAATCTAACATAAATACAAGAAAAGGAACAAACGTGGCATGCCCAGCCTCCCCGACAGCATCTTCCCAAGCAAAACAAGAAATCAGAAAGCTGAACACGCCCCGTGCTTAATGAGCACGGGGGCGTGCCCAAGTGTCAGCAGAAAAGACAAAGCTGCAGAAGCTTCTATCAACCAGGACGGGGTCGTGCTCAGCGGAAACGGGGCCGTGGTCAACTCTAAGATTCGCAGAATCTGAGGAAATCTTGATAGTACAGATACGCTTCTGCACACGGGGGTGTGCCCAGCGGACACGGGGGCGTGGTCAACTAATGCAGACAAACTGCAATTAATGAAGACAGAGAAGAAGGTGGACACGGGGCCGTGCTCGGGCTGCTGTTCAGGCTATAAATAGGGGTGCTTGGCTCATTTGCAAACCATCCCTTGGCACACCACCTCTCTCACACTTCACCCACCACCCACCACCATCACAACACCATCATCCACCACCATCATCCATTGTCCATCGTAGAGTGTGTGAGTCGTCTCGGGATCCAAGATTGATCGTAAGTGTTCTTGACAATCAAATTCCATGTTTGCCTAAGTCTCTTACATCACTTGGTGAAGACAAGTGTCTAGTCTAATACTTTTTATTTTTAATCTTTTCGCACTTTTTACTTGGTTATGTATTAATGACTTTAATAACTAGTTTCTTATGTTGAAGGTGATTCTTCCTTATCGTTTGTCCGTGGTGTCTTGGCATTATTTTACTATCTATATAAAATAAAAGATTTTCACCATTCATATCTCCACGGTCTATATGGAGATATGTTGGCTACCTGGTCGGGGGTTAAGGGAACGGTTTGGTAAGAGTCTTGCCTTGTTCAGTGTATAGATCCTACAAGGACCTGGGTCAAATTTAGTAGGACCTCCTTCAATACCCACCGGTATTGGATGGCGGCGGTCCAAACTCTTTGATCCCCTCATATGTAAGCTACTATTAATACTTTAACCCGGCTATTTAGGACTGTATCCCTGCTGACTCAGACTACTTAGCCGAGGGTAACGTCACGTCCAAAAGAGGGGCCTACCACATTATGCATTAATAACTTAATTAATTATCTTTCAATAATCCGACCCCTTAGGATTGTATCCTTGCTGACTCAAACTACTGGGTTGAGGGTAACGTCACCTTCAAAAGAGGGGCCTACTACAATAACTAAGATAATATCTTAAAAAGTGCAAAAGTGTGGAAATAATCAAAGGTTACACTAAACACGAATCGGAGCCAAGTGATTCATCTTGTCTATCTGTTTTTATTTTTATTTTATTTTTCAGCATTTTAGTTAGTTTTTACTTTTCTTATTTAAAAACCTTTTTCTAACTTTTGATTTGATTAGACGTTGAGGATAAACCGGTACTAAAAGCTCTTGTGTCCTTGGACGACCTCGGTATCTTGCCAACACTATACTACGCTCACGATGGGTGCACTTGCCCATATGTGTGTTTAGTGTTAGTAAAATATCGCGTTTTATAAATTTAAAACTTGACTAACGTGTAAAAAGGGATTAAAATATACTTAAACTTATATACACACTCACACACATCAAGTTTTTGGCGTCGTTGCCGGGGACACAAGGATTTTAATAAAGTTAGGAATCAACGGCCTAATCGTTTTTTTCTACTTTTTCTGGTTTTTTTAGGATTTTCTTAGTTTTTCAGTTTCTGTAGAGCTCAGCACGGGCCGTGCCTGGTCGGACACGGGCCGTGCCCAGCATTGTTACTGGCAGTTTTTATTTTCCGAGTTACAGAGAGTTGAGCACGGGGCCGTGTCGGTGCAACACGGGGCCATGTCGGTGCAACACGGGGCCATGTCGAACTCCCCAGTAACAGGGATCCGGAAAACAATCACTGTATCTCCGACCACGGGCCGTGTTCATCTGAGCACGGGGCCGTGGTGAAGCTTCTGACCAACGTTCTTTTCTGTTTTTATTGCAGGATTTGGAACACAGGCGCCACATCTGAACTTTCTACGTAGTGTATGAGCTCCAGTTCTAGTAGAGATATAAAAGAACCTCTTGAAGAACCCGAACGCTTTCTCAGAAAAAGACTTAAAGCTAAAAATTAAGAGAAAGTTTCGGGGGACCCACTTCCAATGGCGGACCAACGTACCCTCATGGATTACCTACGACCCACCGTAGGTAATCTCGGCGCCGCTATCAATGCACCGAATGTCGAAGCCAACAACTTCGAACTTCGACCGCATTTGATACAAATGCTTCAAAACTCCGCAACCTTTCACGGGCTTGCGGACGAGGATCCCCATCTATATATTACTAATTTCTTAGAAATATGTGATACCTTTCGGATCAATGGAGCATCATACGCCTTCGAATGTTTCCATTTTCACTAAAAGACCGAGCTAAGGCTTGGCTTAACACCCTCCCAGTTGGCTCGGTAAACACCTGGGATGAACTAGCCCAAAAGTTTCTATATAAGTATTTCCCTCCTGCTAAAACGGCTAAACTAATGACTGAAATTAATACATACTCACAAGAGGATGGGGAATCCTTATATGAAACTTGGGAAAGGTTCAAGGAGCTACTAAGAAAGTGTCCTCATCACGGTCTTGCGGTATGGCAACAAGTATCCACTTTCTACAATGGGTTGTTGCCACACACAAGACAAACACTTGATTCTAGCTCCGGGGGACTTTTAGGTCATCGTCGCCCAAATGAAATATATAATCAAATTGAGGAAATTTCTCAAACCAATTTTCAGTGGCACACTCCCCAAGGCAATATATCTATTGCCCCGGGCGCCCATAAGGTTGATGAAAGCACTTCTTTACAAGCTCAAATCGAGGCCCTTTCTTCAAAAATCAAAAAGTTAGAAATGGCAAAAACGGTATCGGTTATGGCTTGTGAGGGGTGTGGTGGGCCACATGAAAATTGGAGTTGTATGAAAGAATTTGATGATCAAACGGAAACGGTAAACTACATTGATAATAGACCTAGGCCGTCAGGTCCTCCAACGGGTACCTACAACCAAGGATTGCGGAACCACCCTAACCTTGGTTGGAGAGAACCCGGAAATAGTAGTAACCAACAAAATCTAAACCAACGAACAAACTTTCAACAACCACAAAATTTCTCTCAACAACAAGGTGGACGAGAAAAGCTTGAAGATACTGTATCTCGCCTTATCTTCGACACCGAAAAGAAAAACTCGGATCGATTTCAACAATTGGAATCGAATTTTAGAAATCAACAAGATAGCATTCAAAACATTGAAAAACAATTAAATCAAATAGCTCAAAATTTCTCCGAGAGACCACAAGGCGCATTACCAAGTGTAACAACTCTCATTTAAAATTACTATTTCTTATTTTATTTTTTCCAATAGGAAACCCTAATTTAGACCCCCAAGAAATATGGCATGACCCCTAAAATTTTCAGAACAATTGAAACTAGGATCAGGGCCCCCTAAAACTCAGGGGGGGTATTCCCTAGTCGGTAATATCCTTACAGTTTTACGTGGAAATCGAATTTTAATGAACGGTCAACTCAGCTAAGCTAGTAACAGACGTGGCTACCCCATGCTAAAAGTGACCTCTCGCGCCACGCGAGAGCCTCACGTGACACGCGGGCGCGCCGTTTTTCCAGTATAAATAGAGGAGTTTGGCACTTGAATTCTGGCGCTGGTTCGACATAAAAATTCGTTTCCTACACTTAGTTATACACTGTTTCGTCCAAAACAATCAAAATCTCGAAATTCTGCCGCGATCACAGGGTAATAACTCGATCACTGCTACGATTTAATGTCTGATCGATAGAAACCAATCCGATGGATGTTTAAGTGCTGCTCAAACTCGGGTTATACTTTGTCATTCGTCGTGAATTCGATGGATGTTTAAGTATCGCACTTTGTCATTCGTCGTGAAGGTTTTGAATCTCGTGAGTTGTCATAAAAGTTGTACTAAGTTACTGACCTAGTTTTCGTGTGCATTGTAATTTGAATTAGGTTAACAGGCTTATCAGTAGGCTAAACTCTACCCGACTAAACTTGCAATGTGAGTCATTCTCTTTTGATCAAAAGTGTTTTACAATACTCCAATTATTTTCAAAGGTTATAATTACAGGGATTAAGTCGTGGTTATCTTGAATCACTGGCTAGTGGGGTATTGTGCACATTACTAATTTCTCACGGTTAGGTTCATCAACCTAACAGTGATAATCATCACTACTTGGGTGAAAGGACCCAATAGTGGTATGACCATCGTCACAAGGCTGTGACACGGCGCCAGATAAAAATAAGATAGAAGCCATTGTAATCGCTCTTATGCTGTAATTTATAACTATGTGTCGTTTTATCAAATTTGAGTGACTCGCCAGTATTTCCCCGCTGATAAAATATTTTTAAAACATGTTTCAGGTGACTTACTGTGAGTCAAGGAAATGTGCTACGGAGCACTAATCAAGCTTGAAGTGGTGGCTCAGTAAAATAAATAAACATGTTTTGTAAAACAGGGAATTTCCTCGTGAAATTCCTCCATTGTAAATTTTGGGGTTTATCCCAAATTATGAAATAAAATAATTGGGAATTTCAAGTCTTAAAAGATCCTGCTAAACTTCCGCTGTCAACTCAATTAATAAATACCACGGGATTTCTTTCCTGCGGCTCCTTGACCGGGTAAAAACCGGGACGGGGGCCGTGACAGAAAAATGTGGTATCAGAGCCACTGATTTAAGCCAATTAAGTATTTAGAAATACTTAATTTTTCTGATTACCATTCTGTGATTATGTGTTTTTTTGTGTTATTTGACTATTTGTTAGTTTACAGTATGAGTAAGCAAAGAATTTCGGACATCTGTCGTCAATTAGATAGTTCACCAAAAGATAAGGGAACCTCATTTCAATCAAATTCCTCAAGATACTCAGCAGATACTGAGGAAGGAATATTTATTCGTAAGGCACAGTTTGAGAAACCACTTACCCCTAAGAAAAGAAGTTGGATTATTAGAAAAAGTCAAGAGAAAATAAAGAAGTCACAACCAAAAGGAGTGATGATTAATAAGGAAACTCAGGAAACAGGCACTAACCCACCATGGGAAGATGAATTAGATGAACAATGGGTAAATCTCTATATGTTAGCCATTACAGCAGTAAATGTTTAATTAAGTTAAACTACCAAACCCGGACCAACCAATGAAAACTTTTGTAAGATAACCAGTGTGTACGAACGCATATTAATATATATATATATATATATATATATATATATATATATATATATATATATATATAATATCAACGTCGCAAGGTCGATAATTTTGGCTAAATATGTTGATGTGATTATTTTATTATGCTTGGTTATTAATTAAATTGGTGCTAATAACTTATATATATAAATTACCAGATGGAACACGCTGGTAATGAACCAATTAACGAGGGTAACCAATCCGAACAAAACCATGAAGATCAATTTCTGAATAGACAAGATATAGAGAATATCGTTGCTCGGGGAATAGCCAATGCTATTCCAGCAATCATTGCTGCTGCCCGAAATCCAACTGAACCTCAACAAATTATTCCTAGCAAACGTACTCATGAAGACAACTTCAGTAATAGCGTAAATGGAGGCGGTAACATTAATAATAATGATAATGATGTACTGCAAGCCCTAATTCTTAAACGAATGAAAGCTGCAATGCCTGGTTGCACTTACAAGGAATTTCTTGCCTGTAAGCCCATCGAATTTGCAGGCAATGAAGGGGAAACTGTTGCACTGCGTTGGTTGGAGAAAACCGAGGCAGTAATTAAAATAAGTAAGTGTGCCTAGGAGGATAAAGTCATGTATGCTTCTCATCTTTTCAAAGAAGAAGCATTAGAATGGTGGAATACGGTGTTACAAGCTAAGGGAAGTGACATGGCCTATGCCATGAGTTGGGAAGAATTTAAGCGTCTGGTGGAAAGGAAATTCTGCCCAGAATATGAAAAGGAACAAATGGCGAACAAATTCTTGAGCCACCGAATGGTGGATGTTGATTGTCGAGGGTATACTTCGACATTCTTCGAATATGCTAGAGTTGTACCTACCCTGGCTTCGCCAGAACCGGTACTTATTTCTCGTTACATCTGGGGTTTAATCGGTGAAATCCGTGACATTGTCAAAGCTGCGAGACCCCGCACGATCGATGATGCGGTGGAATTAGCCAACACTTTGACAGACGGACTGGTGCGTACGCGAGAGGAAAATAGAAAGAAGGAAGTGGCCCTAAAGATTATCCAAGGATTTCGTGTGGGTAATAATAGTAATTTCAAGAAGAGGGTCACTGGGCAATCTTCCACTGTTCCATTTTGCAGTACCTGTAAAAGAAAGCATTTTGGAAAATGCAAAGGGTATTGCAATTTCTGCAAAATTCCAGGGCATCAAGAAGAAGACTGCAGAAGAAAGAAATCCACAATCTGCTTCAACTGTGGAGAAGATGGACATTTTAGACCAGACTGTCCTAAACTGGTCAAATCAGCTGATAACAAAGCCAAACCTGCAGAAGGAACTACCAAGAAGAACGCAAGAGCCTTCCAACTGACTACCCAGGAAGCCGAATTAATTTCTGATGTGATAGCTGGTACGTTCCTAGTTCACGACGTTTATGCAAAAGTATTATTTGACTCTGGTGCAAACCAAAGTTTTATAAATACTTCATTCTGCCAAGCTCTTAACTTACCCTTAACCAACCTTAGACAAATTTTCACGGTAGAAACGGCATATGGGAATTCTGTTAACATAGATAAGGTTTTGCAAAAAGGAAAAATAGAACTTTTAGGTCAAAAAATTTCTGCAAACCTATTACCTATGAATTTAGCTGGATTCGATGTCGTGTTAGGAATGGATTGGTTAGTAGCCAACCATGCTCGAATCCTTTGTGATAAGAACTCCATAGAAATTCGTGCACCCACAGGAGAAGTCATTATGGTTACAGGAGATAAGCCGCGAAAACCCATGAAGTTCATTTCAGTAATGAAAGTTGCTAGTTATGAACGAAAGCAAGGAATAGTGTATATGATTTCGGTAATCATTAGCACTAAGGGTAAGGAACTTAAGGACATTCCTGTAGTATCAGAATACTCGGATGTATTCCCAGAAGAGTTACCAGGATTACCACCGGACAGGGAGGTAGAATTTAGAATTCATTTGATTCCTGGAACTACACCAGTAGCAAAGGCACCCTGCCGGTTAGCACCCACTGAAATGTTAGAATTGAAGAAGCAATTAGATGAATTGCTCAGTAAGGGATTCATACAACCTAGTTCATCCCCTTGGGGAGCACCAATGTTGTTCGTAAAAAAAAGGATGGTTTGATGCGAATGTGTATCGATTATAGAGAACTGAATAAGGTTACAATTAAGAATCGATACCCATTACCTAGGATCAATGATCTTTTTGATCAGCTTCAGGGAGCTAGATATTTTTCTAAGATAGATTTACGCTCCGGATATCATCAATTGAAGGTACAAGAAGAAGACATACCTAAAACTGCTTTCAGAACTAGGTATGGTTATTACGAGTTTACAGTCATGCCTTTCGGACTAACAAATGCTCCAGCATCATTTATGGACATGATGAATAGGATCTGTAAACCGTACTTGGATAAATTCGTAATTGTCTTCATCAACGATATACTTATTTATTCCAAAAGTCAGGAGGAACATTGTGAGCACCTGCATGTACTCTTAACTTTGTTAAGAAAGGAGAAGCTTTATGCCAAATTCTCAAAGTGTGAATTTTGGCTACAAGAAGTACAATTTTTAGGACACATGGTGAATCACGAAGGTATTCATGTCGATCCCTCCAAGATAGAAGCGATCACCAAATGGAAGGTCCCGCAGTCAGCTATGGAAATTAGAAGTTTTCTAGGCTTAGCTGGATACTATAGGCGCTTTATTATGGATTTTTTCTAAGATAGCTGTACCATTAACTAAGCTAACATGTAAAGCAGTTAACTTTGAATGGGGACCTAGGCAAGAGGAAGCTTTTAAGATTCTAAAGCAAAGGTTAACCAACACCCCAATCCTTGCCTTACCAGAAGGAACAGAAGATTTTGAAGTATATTGTGATGCTTCAAAACTAGGATTAGGGTGTGTGCTAATGCAACGCAAGAAGGTAATTGCGTATGCATCAAGGCAATTAAAAAAGCACGAGGAAAACTATACGACTCATGATTTAGAGTTAGAAGCCATAATTTTTGCCCTTAAGATTTGGAGACATTATCTGTACGGAAGTAAGTTTACTGTCTATACAGATCATAAGAGTTTAAGATACATATTTGGGCAAAAAGAATTAAACATGAGGCAAAGGAGATGGATGGAAATCCTAAGTGACTACGACTGTGATATTCAATATCACAAAGGAAAAGTAAACGTAGTTGCAGATGCCATAAGTCGTAAGTATCACGAAAAGCAAAAGCGAGTTCGTGCTCTTAGATTAAGTTTACAATTAGACTTAATGGAACAATTGAAGAATGTTCAAGCCACAACAATCAATGATAATGCTGAAGGAATGAAAGGACGAATAAAGGAATTAGAGCAAGGAGGTGATGGAATTTGGAGATTCCACAAGAAAAGGATTTGGGTACCTAAGCAAGGAGAATTAAGAAATAAGATTTTAGAGGAAGCCCATAAATCTAGGCAGAACACCAGAAACCTTCCGGGTTACTCCAACAATTAGAAATGCCTGTTTGGAAATGGGAACTAATAACTATGGACTTCGTTACTAAGTTGCCCAAAACCAGAAAAGGTAACGACGCAATTTGGGTAATTGTTGATCGATTAACCAAATCAGCTCATTTCCTACCCATGAAGGAAACCTTTAGTATGGAAAGGTTAGCAAAGTTGTACGTAGACGAAGTAGTATCCTTACATGGAGTTCCACTCTCCATTGTATCCGATAGAGATAGTCGCTTCACTTCACATTTTTGGACAAGTTTCCAAGAAGCCATGGGGACTAAACTGAACTTGAGCACTGCATATCATCCTCAAACAGACGGACAAAGTGAAAGGACGATTCAAACCCTAGAAGACATGCTTAGGGCATGTGTAATAGATTTTGGTGGAAACTGGGATGACCACCTACCCTTAATTGAATTCTCCTATAACAATAGTTATCATTCAAGCATCAAAGCTGCCCCATTCGAAGCACTGTATGGACGAAAGTGCAGAACTCCAGTTTGTTGGGCAGAAATAGGAGAAAGCCAATTATCAGGCCCTGAAATCATACAAGAAACCACCGACAAGATCACTCAAATCAAGGAAAGACTGAAAACGGCTCGAGATCGCCAGAAGAGTTACGCAGACAATCGACGCAAGCCACTGGAATTTCAAGTCGGAGATAAGGTACTCTTAAAAGTTTCTCCTTGGAAAGGAGTAGTTCGATTCGGTAAAAAGGGAAAGTTAAGTCCAAGATACATAGGACCATTCCCAGTAATCCAGCGAATAGGACCAGTCGCCTATCGCTTACAGCTACCAGAAGAGCTAGCCGGGGTACATGACGTGTTTCATGTATCCAACCTCAAGAAATGTTTATCTGACGAATCCCTGGTAATACCTCTTCAAGATGTAGAGGTAAATGAAAAGTTAAAATTTGTTGAGAAGCCACTGCAGATAGAGGACAGAAAGGTCAAGTTTCTCAAGCACAAACGACTAGTGCTAGTCAAAGTCAAGTGGGATTCGAAGAGAGGACCTGAATACACTTGGGAGCTGGAATCAGAGATGAAGTGAAAGTATCCCTACTTGTTCCAGTAAATCTCGAGGACGAGATTTTTCTAAGGTGGGGAGGATGTAACAACTCTCATTTAAAATTACTATTTCTTATTTTATTTTGTCCAATAGGAAACCCTAATTTAGACCCCCAAGAAATATGGCATGACCCCTAAAATTTTCAGAACAATTGAAACTAGGATCAGGGCCCCCTAAAACTCAGGGGGGGTATTCCCTAGTCGGTAATATCCTTACAGTTTTACGTGGAAATCGAATTTTAACGAACGGTCAACTCAGCTAAGCTAGTAACAGACGTGGCTACCCTATGCTAAAAGTGACCTCTCGCGCCACGCGAGAGCCTCTCGTGACACGCGGGCGCGCCGTTTTTCTAGTATAAATAGAGGAGTTTGGCACTTGAATTCTGGCGCTGGTTCGACGTAAAAATTTGTTTCTTACACTTAGTTATACACTGTTTCGTCCAAAACAATCAAAATCTCGAAATTCTGCCGCGATCACAGGGTAATAACTCGATCACTGCTACGATTTAATGTCTGATCGATAGAAACCAATCCGATGGATGTTTAAGTGCTGCTCAAACTCGGGTTATACTTTGTCATTCGTCGTGAATTCGATGGATGTTTAAGTATCGCACTTTGTCATCCATCGTGAAGGTTTTGAATCTCGTGAGTTGTCGTAAAAGTTGTATTAAGTTACTGACCTATTTTCGTGTGCATTGTAATTTGAATTAGGTTAACAGGCTTATCAGTAGGCTAAACTCTGCCCGACTAAACTTGCAATGTGAGTCATTCTCTTTTTATCAAAAGTGTTTTACAATACTCCAATTATTTTCAAAGGTTATAATTACAGGGATTAAGTCGTGGTTATCTTGAATCACTGGCTAGTGGGGTATTGTGCACATTACTAATTTCTCACGGTTAGGTTCATCAACCTAACAGTGATAATCATTACTACTTGGGTGAAAGGACCCAATAGTGGTATGACCATCGTCACAAGGCTGTGACACGGCGCCAGATAAAAATAAGATAGAAGCCATTGTAATCGCTCTTATGCTGTAATTTATAACTATGTGTCGTTTTATCAAATTTGAGTGACTCGCCAGTATTTCCCCGCTGATAAAATATTTTTAAAACATGTTTCAGGTGACTTACTGTGAGTCAAGGAAACGTGCTACGAAGCACTAATCAAGCTTGAAGTGGTGGCTCAGTAAAATAAATAAACATGTTTTGTAAAACAGGGAATTTCCTTGTGAAATTCCTCCATTGTAAATTTTGGGGTTTATCCCAAATTATGAAATAAAATAATTGGGAATTTCAAGTCTTAAAAGATCCTGCTAAACTTCCGCTGTCAACTCAATTAATAAATACCACGGGATTTCTGTCTCGCGGCTCCTTGACCGGGTAAAAACCGGGACGGGGGCCGTGACACCAAGTAATACCGAAACCAACCCAAAGGCACAAGTACATCTCATAACATTGAGAAACCGTACCGTGGGTCCCGAAGAGGCTCCACTACCACCGACTGAAAGAAGCCAATCTAGCCAAACCACAACTCCACCCACGCCTCAACAAGAGAAGGCTTCTCCACCAGTTCAAGAGCCTACTAAGACTTATCCGGTTCCATACCCCGGTTGGTTAATTCGTCAAAAGACCGATGAGCAATTCGCGAAGTTCGAAAATTTACTAAAACAATTGCATGTTAATATTCCATTTATCAAAGTCCTAACTCAAATGCCTAAATATTCAAAATTTATAAGGGACTTCCTCACTCATAAAAGGAAAATTGAATCGTTGCAATTAGTTAACTTAGGCGAAGAATGCTCTGCCTTACTACTCAACAAACTCCCACAAAAGAGCTTGACCCCGGAAGCTTCACAATTCTTTGCTCGATTGGGGAATCCCCCATTCGTAATGCACTAGCCGATCTCGGGGCAAGCATCAACCTCATGCCCTCATCAATGTTAAACCGACTCAGCTTAGGGAAAACAAGCGCTACAAAAATAAGCATACAACTCGCTGATAGATCTGTCAAATATCCACAAGGTGTCGCTGAAAATCTATTAGTCAAAGTCGGCGAATTTGTCTTTCCGGCCGACTTTGTCATACTAGATATGGAGGAAGATACCGAAGTACCACTCATCCTAGGGAGGCCATTCCTAGCTACGGCCCAAGCAGTGGTAGATATGAATGGTGGAACACTAACATTGAGGGTTGGGACGAGGAAGTGAAGTTTGGAGTTGGAAAAAGAGTAGAAGACGAAGACCCGGTCAACTACATGAAGGTCATTGACTCAAGTTTGGATGATGCTCTCCGACGGTGTAGCATGGGATGCAAAACATCCCACTTGGGTAACATATGACCAGGCTTTGGGTCTAGCCAAGGACCCTTATAAACGTGGTGCACCACGGAGGCATTTCGCGGAACTATCCTTAGTTTAGTTTAGATTAATTTTTATGTTTTCTAGTTTAGTTTTAATTTTCAGGAATAAAACACACTCGGGATGGTGAAGGATAACCAAGGGAACATGAACCAGCACCCCATGCATGAAAACAGGACCACCCGACAAATTTTTCTTCATTACAGCAAGTTCAGCACGGGCCGTGCCCGCCCAACACGGCCCCGTGCTGCACAATCTGCAGGAAATGCCCAGTTCAGGTAACTGGACACGGGGCGTGCTCAATGAACACGCCCCCGTGCCCAGGCTTCTGTTTCTTTTTAACAATTTCTGTTACTGGCGATCTGAACACGGGGCCGTGCCCGGACACCACGGGGCTGTGTCCAGACGCCCAGTAACATTAATTTTTGCTTTTTCACACCTTTTTACACATTCAATCAACCTAAAAACTTATTTTTGGGACACATTGAGGACAATGTGTAATTTAAGTGTGGGGGGGATGCTAAAACCTTGAATCTTGCAAGTCCTAATAACAAGCCTTACACAAAACTCTATTGGAGCCGCTAATCACCTCAATTTTTTTCAAATTTTTTTCATTTTTACTTGTCTAGATTTAATTTGGGAATCTCAAGTTCTAAAAAGGTTATATTTTTACAAATTTACAACCGATAGCTTCGTGATAAAAAGAACCAACATAAGAAAATTATGAAACAGCATGGCAAGCTTAATTAAAATTTGATTATATATACTTGATCACATAAAAACTCATTCATACAAAAAGTGGGTTTTGAGCCTTTATTGAGCATTCAAATATATATATCTTTAAACTAAATGCTCATTTTTCGTTTCTTGTGTGAATAGCCGCTTGGTTCTTACAACTCTAGAACTTGCCACGACGATACATTCCCGGTCCTTACCAACTTAAACCCGAGTAAGTAAATGACGGAGGCATTAGGAGTAACCCTTTTTATTTCTACACCATTATTTTTCTTTTTTTTTTACCATCTACCCAAAATCCCCCTAGTTAACCCCTTTGAGCCTAAACCTTTTGATTTCATAACCCAAAACAAACACCCTTTCATCCACCAAAACCCTTTTTATTTTTAACCTTTTGTTTTAGTAACAAGCTCGGTTTTTTTTTATGACTAAAAAAAACAATGAAAAAAAATGATGAAGCAAAAGAGAAATAAACAAACAAGTTTATCAAAAATTACTTTGTTTGAATAATAGCTTCATCAAAATAAAAACTTCAAAAATAAAAAGTCTTACGAAAACCGACGCTTTTTACGCCTTTCGCCCTTTTTACTAACCACTAACCCAACCACCTTCCTTTAACCCAAGCCTAACCCTTCACCTCAAAAGTCCTCTTGATATTTACAAAGGTGTATAGTTAAAAAGGAGGAGGATTAATTGCTTGGCAAGCTTATGGTAGGAGTAAGTTCCATGCCGCTCTCGAGTGATCCACTAAAATACATCTTCGGCCGAGTGTTGAGTGATCCCCCGTGAGGTATGTGAACTTGTATATAAGTGGAATTTTAAAAAAAAGGCATGTTATGCCCTAATAAGTAATTTATCTTATGAAATGTTTTAAATAAATCATGACGAATAAGATTGTAAACAAATAAAAATAAAACTTAATAAAGAATCTTGGAAATCCCGACACTCTACGACAAGCCCAAAAACCTTCTCTTCTACCCATTCCATTTGGGATTGTAAAGCCACATTATAAAGAGTTTTGCTTGAGGACAAGCAAAGATTCAAGTGTGGGGGTATTTGATGTGCACAAAATGTAACATATAAATTACATCAATTGTGGCATAAAACTAACCATTTTTAGTACTAATGTTGGAAAAAGTGTGTTTTTGTCTTCCTTTTGTATTTTCAGGATTAAATGAGCTCAAATAAACAAAAGAAGCAAAAAGGCAGCCAAATCTAACATAAATACAAGAAAAGGAACAAACGTGGCATGCCCAGCCTCCCCGACAGCATCTTCCCAAGCAAAACAAGAAATCAGAAGGCTGAACACGCCCCGTGCTCAATGAGCACGGGGGCGTGCCCAAGTGTCAGCAGAAAAGACAAAGCTGTAGAAGCTTCTATCAACCACCACGGGGTCGTGCTCAGCGGACACGGGGCCGTGGTCAACTCTAAGATTCGCAGAATCTGAGGAAATCTTGATAGTACAGATACGCTTCTGCACACGGGGGCGTGCCCAGCGGACACGGGGGAGTGGTCAACTAACGCAGACAAACTGCAATTAATGAAGACAGAGAAGAAGGTGGACACGGGGCCGTGCCTAATGGACACGGGGCCGTGCCCGGGCTGCTGTTCAGGCTATAAATAGGGGTGCTTGGCTCATTTGCAAACCATCCCTTGGCACACCACCTCTCTCACACTTCACCCACCACCCACCACCATCACAACACCATCATCCACCACCATCATCCATTGTCCATCGTAGAGTGTGTGAGTCGTCTCGGGATCCAAGATTGATCGTAAGAGTTCTTGACAATCAAAGTCCATGTTTGCCTAAGTCTCTTACATCAGTTGGTGAAGACAATGTCTAGTGTAATACTTTTTATTTTTAATCTTTTCGCACTTTTTACTTGGTTATGTATTAATGACTTTAATAACTAGTTTCTTATGTTGAAGGTGATTCTTCCTTATCGTTTGTCCGTGGTGTCTTGGCATTATTTTACTGTCTATATAAAATAAAAGATTTTCACCATTCATATCTCCACGGTCTATATGGAGATATGTTGGCTACCTGGTCGGGGGTTAAGGGAACGGTTTGGTAAGAGTCTTGCCTTGTTCAGTGTATAGATCCTACAAGGACCTGGGTCAAATTTAGTAGGACCTCCTTCAATACCCACCGGTATTGGATGGCGGCGGTCCAAACTCTTTGATCCCCTCATATGTAAGCTACTATTAATACTTTAACCCAGCTATTTAGGACTGTATCCCTGCTGACTCAGACTACTTAGCCAAGGGTAACGTCACCTCCAAAAGAGGGGCCTACCACATTATGCATTAATAACTTAATTAATTATCTTTCAATAATCCGACCCTTTAGGATTGTTTCCTTGCTGACTCAAACTACTGGGTTGAGGGTAACGTCACCTTCAAAAGAGGGGCCTACTACAATAACTAAGATAATCTCACGATGGGTGCACTTGCCCATATGTGTGTTTAGTGTTAGTAAAATATCGTGTTTTATAAATTTAAAACTTGACTAACGTGTAAAAAGGGCTTAAAATATACTTAAACTTATATGCACACTCACACACATCAACTAGTACACATTTGTTTATGACGTAACATACGAACACACACTCGTCACTATAGCATGATGGCATGGATTGCTTGCTTACTTTATGATGCGTGGATAGTTCGTCATAGTCTTTGGATTTCTATGATCTTATCGTTTTGATAACCTCCGTTTGATATCTGGGTTTGAAGAACCATTTGACATGAGGTAGGAGGAACTGAGATGAGCATGCAAACCACAGTATTATTGTGGGTGCACACATAATAATAATGTGGGGTGCGTGTGAGTCCCAGTGAGGCTTAACAAGTGAAAAAGGGGTTCTGTTCTGTTAGTTGATCAATGAGGAATATAACAAATCTATGGGAGTCATAGAAGCGATTGTCTTCTACTCGAACGTGATCTTTTCACTCCTCTCTAAATCCTTTCGAATCTCGATGCTATCGAGTATTACCCGAACACCCATCTGAACACCTAGCAAACTGTGTAGAATGTTAGGTGCTTGTACGAACGTCCCTGAGTTGGATGTTGCCGCGTCAATAATTGGTCTATATCTCTCTCACTCCTCTCTGTTTGCTGGAACTCAATGTACTGACGTCTTAGACCCCGAAGTGCGATTACTTCTGCAACACTCTAGAAACATACCGTGTAATACTCAGTCAACTTGCAAGATCGGTGGACAAGAGGATGAGCGTAGTACCTTATCGACCTCAGTGTTAGGACGACCCCGATTACCGACAACGAACACCAGCAAATTGACTTCAGTCGAATTCTTAACCCTAGTCAGCGACTCATGGGGGTCAACTCTTACGAATCAATCGGGACATAAGCGATGACAACTGATTATAGTGTGGAATGTGTGACTACCAGCACAGTGATTAGCACTTTAGCACGTGGCACAGAATGTGAAAAGAGGGACTTGGTTGGCGAAAGATCGTAGGGTTCCGTTTCAAGCAACGACATTAGAGGCAACATTCATGGTAACATCAAGGTACTTGTAATCGTAGCCTACAGTATGGGAATGAAGGTGCCTACGGCATGGATTGGCAGTTGATAATTCAAGACGACAGCAACCAAAGGGATGACGATAGTACTGGAAATCCTTGTAACGAAAACAACAACACTGGAAGAGATGTTCGTGGAAGGGCATTTAGGATTGGCTTGGGTGACGCCAGGGTTACAGCAACACGGTGGCCTGCACGTTCTTGGTAACTAAATGCCTCCTTCCTGTTCTGTTAAACCCTGATGCTTTTTGGAACCAACCTGTTGCGGAATCGACTGATGGCCAGACAATTGAAACCTCATATGATCGTTGGGATGCAAACTCGACCTTGTGGGACAAGTGCTCGACATCGACCCTCCTTCTGCTATTCCTGATAGTTTCGATGCGGTAGTTAGTGTGGATTGGTTATCCAGATATCACATAGATATACCCTGTGAGGGAAAATTTTGCGTATCCTTCCCCTTAGTAGAGGATCGTTATCTGTTCTAAAGTGTCAGAGTGGCGCAAAGGTTATCGTCATTTCAGCAATGAAAGCCAGGAGCATCTACGGAAGGACTACCCCGCTATGTTAGCAACTGTTATTGATGTTAAGGTCAGGGAAAAGAGGATCGAGAATTCATCAATTGTTTGTGATTTCTTCCGATGAGCTACTTGAAGAACTTTCAGGATTACCTCCACAACTGTTAGACAAAATCTCAGTTTGGTCTCGCGCCAGAGGCAACCCAGATTACTAGAATGCCTTACCGTCTTGCACCAGGAGGGTTGCAAGAACTGTCTAATCTACTATGGGAATTATTGGATAGAAGTTTTGTCGGACCTAGCTCTTTTCGCGTTGGGGAGCCCCAGTTATGTCAGTGAAGATAAGCCTTATCGTTGGACATGTGTACGGATTATCGAGAACTCAGCAAGGTGACAGTCGAGAACCGTTTGCCTCGACCATGTATTGACAACATGTCGACCAGTAGCGAGGGTCAAGCTCCCAACCGAGGGTTGACTGATGAACGAACTATTACTGGATGGAAGTCCAAGGGGATAAGGTTCCTAAAATGGCATATCGAATGCAATGCGGCCATTGCGACACTGTACTCCATGACCTTTGGGTTAATTAACACACCAACAGCTTTATGGATCACATGAATCGACCGTGTTCATTGATGACGTTTTGAATCATTTCCAGGAGGAAGGAACACCATGGGCGGCATATGTATCTTATTGTAGGGCTCCTGAAGGAGGAGCAACTCCATGCGAAATCTACCTAAGTGTGATTTTAGGATTCGAGAAGTACACTTTCTTGGTAGAGTAGTCAATGAAGTGGGAATACACATGGATCTCGCTAAGATCCATTTTAGAGGAATTGGTCGGCACTAAGGAGTCCTTCGGGGTTACAGCAATTCCTTGGTTTTGCTAGATACTATCGCAGATTCATTGTGGGATTTTCGAAGATTGCGAAGCTTTAACCTCTTTAGCACAGCGGGGTGATGTAAATTCATGGGACACAAAATGGGAGGACGCGTTTCAGCTTTTGAAACCCAACTCTACAATGCACTAAGCATCGTCTTTACCCGAGGGTATGGGTGATTTAGTGGTATACCATGATGGTTTGAATCAGAGTCTCAGTTACACGCCGATGCAACACGAGAAGGTGATGGCTTATGTGGTGGATTAACAGGAAGAATTACACGACTCACGACCTGGGGTGGAAGCCACGATCTTGGACTCAAGTTGGAGGCATTCTTGGACGGTACCAAATGCACTACTTAGACCGATCACTAGGGCCTCCCGTATACCGTTGTTTCGAAAGAGCTAAAACACGTAATGACATCGCTGGATGGAACTTTTGGATGATTGCGACTGTGAAACCTGAGCGTGCACGAGCTTTGCAACTCACTATGGACTCTAACCTACCTGATCAGACTCGCTCTGTTCAAACTGGAGGACTGAAGGAAGAGAATTTTAAAGATTAAACCCATGCGGGGCATGAAGGAGCAACTTTTGTCAAAATTGGGCGATGATCGATACTTCAGGGAACGAACATGGATTCCACTATACGGCAACTGGAGGAAAGTTGTGTTGAGCAAAGCACACCGGCCTCGATGTTCTAATAGTCTGGGTTAATAGGAGATATTAGGATTTCAAGCCTTGTATTGATGACCGGGTAGGAAGGCCCACATAGCACTGTATGTGAATGATGTTTGACTTGTGCGAAAGTCAAGGTGGAATACCAGAAACCTACTAGTTTGTGTCAGCAACCAGAAACACCCATATGGAAACGAGAATATACTACCGTTGTTTTGTTATTGGGTTACTTAAAACTCAGAACGGAACCGATATCACCTGGGTGATCGTTGATTGTCTCATGCAACCAGTACACTCTCTTGCAATCAAGGAAACTGACGAGTCTTAACAGCATGTGAATATTCCTCTGAGATAGGCGGCTTTTTAGGCATGAGGTGCCAACTCCTGTTATCTCTGATTTTGATCTATACCTGGTTTATGACAGGCATTACACAACACTCTTGGTTCACGTCTAGACATGAGCATTACTTATCATCATATGAAAATGGTCAGAGTAAACGAACCATCCTGACACTCGAAGACATGCTGCGAGCATGTGTGTGATGGACTTAGTAGAAATTGGAAGGACACCTGCCTTTGGGTGAGTTTTACTGCAACAGTTACCATTCTCGTATTCAGAAAACTCTGTTTGAGGCATTGCATGGACAGTAACGCTAATCTCCTTGTTGGATTAAGGTGGGTGACAACCTAATCACAGGTCCAATACTTGTACTCGAAACCCTTGGGAAGATTGCATGGATCGGAAATCGTCTAGCGGCAACGCGTGACCGTCAGGAAAGTTGATAAGCTTAGGAAACACTAAGAGTTCGCTGTAGGCGATTGTATCATGTTGAAAATCTCACCCTGGGAGGGTGTGGTACGCTTGGGAGGCGTGGCAAGCTTAATTTACGTTACGTTGAGTTGTTCAGAATTCTGGAAAGAATCGGTCACGTGGCCTACAAACTCGAGTTACCCGACGAATTGGGTAACGTACATGATGTCATTTATGTCTCGAATCTGAGGTAGTGTTTGTCCGATGAACGCTTGTGATACCCTTATTAGAGTCTGAGGTTAATGACAAGTTGCAGTTGTTGAGGAATCTACAGAAATCGTGGACCAGGACGTCAAGATTCGTTAGCATAGTCGAATTCCAATCGTGAGAGTTCGTTGGAACTCAAGACGTGGACCGGAGTTCACGTGGGAACGCAATGATCAGAGTAAGCTCTAGTATCCTCAGTTGTTCAAATGGTTGTATCAACTTCTGATATCATTGGGGAATTTCGGGATGAAATTCCCTTTCAAGTTGGGGATGATGTGGTATCTGCGGAAAATCCACAGTTATCCTGATACAACACCTTGTTGTTTTGGATTACTTATCAAATTTCGGGACGAATTTTCTTTCAAGTTGGGGATGATGTGACAACCCGAACTTTCAAGGCTAGTGTCGTTTAATCTCATGATCCTAACTTCTCGTTATCCCTCTTCAACGTTCTTTGTTTAGATAAAACTTGTTTAATGTGTTGTGATATGATAACCCTGTTAAACCTAGCGTATATTTGATAATTGAACGTGTAGTTGGGTCGCGAGTATGTTGGGCCACACACACGAAGTGTATTTGGGCCGCGGGTGCGTCTGGGCCACACACACACACACCTTTAAACTAACATTTCACCCTTAAACCATTTCAGCCCACACTTATTGTCACAGGCTTGAACTACATGAGCCCAACCCTTTATGGGTTATGCATACTTGTAGAACTAGGAGTTTGGGATACGTATTTTGTAGTTTGGAAAACTTAAAAGAAAACCCTAGTGCACCCTATCTTCCTTCCACGACCGGCCCACACCCTTCGAAGTTCATGTCTCCCTTGAAGCTCATCCCATGTGCTTAGTGTAATACATCTTTCAGGTTAGTATAATTTTACTGATTCTAATCTTGTTTGACTATTCTAGGGTATATGTAAGGTATTGTGATTTGTCTAATACTCATGTAACTGTATTATCAAGATCGATGCTAATAATTAGTAATGTTAGAACCTTATTACGTGTAACAGTTATGTTAAACTTGTGATTGGTTGTGCATGATCTAGGGTTTCACCAAGTTATTGATATTTATTTGTTATTCATAATTAAAGAGGTGTTGGGCTGCATGTGCACTGATAGCAGTTGTATGGCATGAGTTGAGTTTGTGGGTTTGGTGATAATATGTCTGATGTGATTATGAATAATGATAAGGTTAAATTATGAATCAATGACTAGGGTGGATTACTATAAATTACGAATGATTTATGATGTGCCACTCATGATTTTCGGTTGAATGTTAATGTGCATTCATTGGAATAGTAGGAGTTCTTGAATTGATTACATAATTCCAATGAGTAACTGTTTGACGATAACTAAAGAATTGTGAATTGATCTTGTTTGTAACTGATTTGGGCCGTGCATCTGGGCTAAGTTGCACACTGACAATTGAATGGCACATACACTCGTGTTGGGCCGTAGGTGACTGGGCCGCACGCTTATATTTGAGCCAGTAGCATTTGGGCCGCACATCATAGGGGGTTGGGTAAACTGTGGGCTGCATTTTGATGGGCCACATGACTGGGCCGCACACTAAGCTGCGTTACACAGTTCTATGGGCCTAGCATAATTGGGCCACCTACACACATGTATACAACTTATGTTTGGGTCGTGTGTTGATTGGGCCGGCCGCCTATGGAAATGATGAAATAATGGACAGATATGAAACCTGAATACTTGATCATGTGGATAAACGATGTAAGAGGGCGGTCAGGGAACATGAATAGCTAATATGACTTGTATGATAATACGTGAAATACGTGTGCGCAACTTGTGTAACATGTGATGTATGGACTTGTGATACGAATGTGTATGTGACCCCAAAATGTGTACTACGTGTTAAGGAATAATGTTTACCACATGCAACCTACTAGAATGCATAATATCATAGTATGCAAAAACCAATTATTACAATGATTGTTATGGTCCATATGTAACACGATTCTTTGTTACGATTAGCATGACGTTATGTGCAATACTTGTAAGTTACCTGTGCAATGTGAATGTAGAATGTGTGATTTATGTGCATAGAACTGATCGTTACTGGTAACTATGTTAGGACGTGTTTGATCAACTAGTAAACAAGTAGATAATCTT
>JARYGA010051064.1:0-38913 GCA_030545235.1 Helianthus tuberosus | reverse complement strand
AACGAATTCGAACTCTATATGCTATTATCAAACTTGTATGCTCACCTTTACATTTTATGTATTGACTTTATTTTAACGTATGTGACAGGTGCTTAGGTTGCTATTATGCTCTTTGTGCTGTGATGAACTTGAAGCTAGGAACTGGAGTCCTAGAAACCCACGAATAAATTGTTATGTTTAAATCTGAGTTGTCGGAACAGAATATTTGTCTTGATGTTTGTCTGTAATAATTGTTTAACTATTTGAAATACGGTATGGGACGTATTATTAAATCAAATGGTAATGATAGCTGTTATGGAAACTTCTGGACAATCTGTTTCGCTCAGTGCCACGCCCCGATGATTCCGCCATCGGTTGGGGTGTGACAAAGGGTAAGTGCCTTTCCCAGCCGTTACCAAAGTCAATTACACATGCTCGTAGCATATCTTCAAGAGTTTAGATGGTATGTTCAGACTGCCCATCCGTCTGTGGATGATAGGCTGTGCTCATGTCTAATCGAGAGCCAAAAGATTTGTGCATTGATTACCACAACTCAGAGGTAAAATGTGGATCACGATCGGAAATGATGGAGGTTGGCACCCCGTGCCTCGAAACTACTTCCTTCAGGTAGACGTCTGCTAGAGTGGAAAACTTATCTGTTTCTTTGATAGCTAGGAAGTGTGCAGACTTTGTTAGTCGATCCACTATCACCCAAATGGTATCATTTCCTCAGTGAGATATAGGTAAGCCAGTAATGAAGTCCATGGAAATTTCCTCCCATTTCCATGTCGGGATCTCTGGTTGTTGAAGCAGGCCTGATGGCTTCTGCTATTCGACCTTGACCCTAGCACAAGTCAAAGATTTACTAACATAGGTCGCTATGTTAGCTTTCATGTGGGGCCACCAGTACGTAGTCTTGAGATCGTGGTACATCTTATCCGAACCAGGATGTACTGAGTAATGAGACTTGTGAGCTTCATCCATGACGGGTGGTCCGTAGGACAACCCTTAAAAGGATTAAAACAATGCACATTCTATACTTATTACGGTTAATTGCTTAAACTTGGTAACCACTAGATGATTTGATATACAGGTGTTATAATGCTCAAAATACGGGTTTTAGAAAGCATGATCGGTTGCTAGAAGTTGGTGGAGTCAAAGAATGGAAGAAATGCAGGATCTGATGAAGAACCTATTGATTTTGCGAGAAAATGATTAAAGATCGATGAGGAAAGCAATACATGGGAAAACGTGTCACGGAAAACGAAGAAATTGCCCTTGGAGAAGCCTTACGGACCTCAACGCTCACAATGTTGAGGTCCGTAAGGATGCTGAGTTAATGGAGAAAAGCTGGTGAAGCTTACGGACCTCAACACTCACAATGTTGAGGTCCTCAAGCACTCTTACGGACCTCAACGCTAACAATGTTGAGGTCCGTAAGGACCTGTCGGCAAAGATTTTCTGGTCGCGAAATGGAGCAGTTGAAGGAGATTGGTTGAAGAAGCCTTACGGACCTCAACACTCCCAATGTTGAGGTCCATAAGCTAGTCATCTGGCCTAATTTTTGAGCCTATAAAAGGCCTTCACTTGATACTCGAAAATCACACCTTTCTTATCTCGAAAAACACATCTCAAGACTGAAATCAGTCGGTTCTAAGCATCGCGGAGTGAAGTTGAAGTGCCTTGGAGCTCTCGGGAGTCTTGGAAGCTTTCAGTTTGAGTTCTAAGTCATCCAAATTCGGTAAACGTTAGTTTTTTAGTTTGTATTCACTTTGTATTATGTTTTCATTTGTGTTCAAACTTTGTTCAGTTGTGTTATTGCATATTATGAGTAGCTAAAACTTTATAATGATCATCCTAGATTGAAGGTTTGTTTGAGACATTCATGTTCTTGTTCTTATTTCTAGAATAATAGACTTGTACTTGTTATTGGTTTATTATGGTGTGTTGATATTTGTTTGTAATTTGTTACTTTACATTTCAATCATAGTCTAAACCATACGTTCTTGGGGCTAATAGCAATCAAGATATCATGGGCGGGTTAAGGGTTGGATGTTAATTAATTGGTCATCGGGTAACAACCTCGTGTTCTAGGAATCCGAGTACTTAGTTCCCTTTTATCACAAACAAGTAACTACACATGAACCATGTCTATGTGGTTCTTTCTCGTTGAACTAAAACATGAATGTCAATTAAAACCGGAAATCTAGGATGGTCATTTGTTTCTAAATTTTCAAATTTAACTTTATAGTCAATAGAGATTTAGTATCTAAAGGTTGGTTTAGATAGCAATTCCATTTAAAACTTGTTTTGAAAATAAAACGAAATATCATATGCTCGAACGTGTAGTAACTGGAAGGGTTAAGTACCGTTAAATTGGGAACTCCTGTCTAGGCTGGCATTCGTACAAATCCAATTATAAGGACCTGTTGCCTACATGGGGACAATCCCAATGAGAGTACCGACACCTATTAGGCCAAAGCATGTCCAACTTTTTAGCATCTGAATAAACAACCTCACATCAAGTTTTTTTGAAGTCTTAGTTTTTATTAAATCAATCCAATTCTTGAATTTACTTTTCTTACAAGCAGTTTAAGTTAAGTCAAGTTAAAATACACGTTCAAATAACACATTTTCAACAAACTCCCTGTGTTCGATACCCACTTACCGCTATCTAATAGTAAGTAATTGGATTAAATTTGATTGTGACCACGACATCACGTCAAGTTTTGGCGCCATTGCCAGGGAGTAGTGCGCAACGTGTGTTATTTTGTAATTTTTTTTATTTGTTATTTTTCTGGTTTACGCTAGGTGTGTTAGTGTGCAGGGATTTACAGGTGCATGCATACTAGAAGCTCTCGTAATCTGTCACCATTGGCATTTGATCCAGAAATTGAACAAACATTAAGAAGAAACATAATTTTGCTAAGAGAAAACAGAATCAGTAGGTCACCAACAACACCAACTACACCAATCACACCAATTCGATACATGGATCCACCACAACCACCACCCACTACGGGTGAACTTATACCACCTTTCATACCATCATCCACTCAACCTTCACCAAATACTATCATACCAAACACCACTACCAATCCTATCTCACCTCATGATGCAGTACCAACTAACACCGCCCAACCCATCATCACTCAAGAAGAGCCTACACTTACCTTTAATCCTTCCACTACAATACCACCACTTACTCATTTCTTCCCAATCTCCGGTCTATCATCCTCAACCTATACATTACCACAAGGTTCAACTATTGTTCATGCTACGTCTACATTTAGACCATCGAATCAGTCGGGTTTTCAATATTCGACTCTTTCGATTGGGCAATCTTCGGGTATGGGAGGAGATGGATACGAAGAAGGATATGAGGAATTTGAGGGTTACGAAAAAGAAGGAAATGCATATATGGGTGATGGGGACCAAGGAGACTTTGGTTATGTGCAAGACCAACCTCAAGGGATGGCAAGTGTTGGTGGGATGCCACAACAACAACAAATTATACCCCAACAGAGTCGACCAAGGCCACAAGGGCCGCCAGTGCAACGCCCTATACCATTGCAACAAGTTCGTCCTCAAAATGTACAACCACAATTCCAAAGACCAATTCTACAACCATTTGCACCACAAGGGCATATACCAAGACCAATGGGACCTATCCGACCAAGGGCTCGGTTGGGTGTGCCAAGAAGGCATCTTAGAGAACATGCAAGAGGTATTGAAGCACATTTTAGACCGGTAATCACTCACAATCCTTCACCAGTTGTTATTCCTCACAATGATCAAGGGAGGACTTTTGAAGTAAGAACCAATGCATTGCAAAGTTTGCCGAAGTATAAGGGTCTAGCAACGGAGGAACCTTATTTTCACTTGGAAGCTTATGACTCGATGTGCAACACATTTGGGAGTCAAGGATTTTCGGCCGATGATATCAAACTAGTCTTGTTTCAATTTTCTTTGGAAGACAAGGCAAAGAAGTGGTTCTATACTTTTCCTTCAGCATCCATTTACACTTGGGCGGAAATGCAACAAATTTTCCTAGATGAATTTTTCACCGCTCAAAAGACCAATGATGCTAGGAAGGGGTTGAGGAGTTTCCAACAACAACAAGGAGAAATGTTCCATGAAGCCTTTGAACGTTTCAACATGATGATCAAGAATTTCCCTCACCATGGGATTGAACTTTGGGAATTGATGAATGCTTTCCACAAGGGGTTGAGTGCTGAAGATGCTCGCGACTTAATGTCTATAACCGGTGGCACTTTTGGTACGAACTATGAGCAAGATGACTGGGAGTTTTTGGAACAAATGGCAATTACATCAAAAAGAAAAGCTCAAACATCAAGAAGAGCACGACCAGCCATTGCCCGAACTCTAGTCCATGCAGTGGACGATGGTAATACTCAAACTTCTAATCAAATTTATAATATTTGTGCCATTTGCAATGAAATAGGTCATGCGGCTGAAAATTTCCAAGGAGTGGAAGAAAAGTATGAAGAGGTTCATGCAGTGCAAGATCAAGGAGGGGGTAGTAGAAACTTCAATATGAATTCTAACACTTACCACCCTGGGTTGAGAAACCACCCAAATTTTCGGTACGGAAACCCTTCCAATCAAGCAAACCCGAATTTTCAAGGAAGTCAAGGTAACTTTGGTTCACGCCATGCTTACAACAATCAAAATGGATATCGAAGCGGGAACAATCAAGGATACCAAAAACAATATCAAACGGGTCAAGAACAAGGGGGGTCTTCGGGTGGAAACGAGATGATGGGAATGTTAAAGAGCATGCAAGTGGAGATGCAAAAGAGGAATCAAATGGATGAAGCACGGATACAAAAGGATGAAGCCCGTGACAAAGCAATTCAAGCTTTGACCACCCAAATGGGTCAACTCGCAACCGAAGTGGCTGACTTGAAGAAAAATAAAGGTCAATTACCAAGCGACACTAAGGTAAATCCGTCTCATAATACTTCTAGAGGTAACAATGTCAATATTCATCATGTAAGTGTTTTGAGAAGTGGGAAAGAGTATAAAACCAATCCTTCACCGGATTTGGTTGAAGGGGTGGTTGAGGACATAACAGGTCAAGATAGTGAGGAAGAGAATGAAACACCTATTATTTCTTCCAAAAACCCAATTTTGAAAAACCCGAAATCAATAAAGAAAAAGAAAAAGAAAAGAAAAATGAGGAGGAGGGATCTAGTCAAGTACCATTTCCCTCGGCTTTATTGGATCCGGGTAAGAAAAAATTTATTTCAAAACGGGGACCTCAAAAGGAAGAAATGTGGGATGTTTTCAAACAAGTTAAAATCAACCTTCCTTTATTGAAGCAATAAAACAGGTACCCGCTTACGCCAAGTTCTTAAAAGAATTATGTACTCAAAAGAGGGGACAAAAAGTGCCTAAATTAGTTGACTTGACGGAGCGAGTAAGTGCGGTACTAAAAGGAGATCTTCCTCCTAAGCTACAAGATCCGGGAACGGCTCTTATAAATATTCAAGTAGGAAATTTTCAAACCGCAAGGGCGTTATTGGATCTTGGAGCCGGAGTAAGTATCTTACCGGGGGGTTATATGACCAATACGACTTTGGACCATTGAAACGAGTTGAAACAATGGTGGTATTAGCCGATTTGTCTCATAAACTCCCTCGGGGTATTGTACGGGATGTGATTCTTAAAGTTGATGAGTTTTATTATCCCGTAGACTTTCTTGTGCTAGATTACTCATCTGCGGACCCAATTCAACAACAAAATGTTATCTTGGGTCGGCCATTTTTAAACACAGCACATGCAGTTATTGATTGTCGATATGGTACGGTTGACATGACATTCGGTAATAGAAAAATGAGATTAAATGTTTTTACTAATGGTACTAATGTTTATGGTGATGAATGTTTTATAGCAGATTTCATAGATGGATACGACCCAAAGGAGTTTGAGAAAGAGATTTTGGGATCGTATGTTTGTGATGTATCTTTGCAGGTTCATGAATGTCTTTTGGAAATGGGAGATAAAGAGCAAGAGGCTCTCGCAGTGAAAGAAGGAAGACCGCCATGGACCCACCAAACTGAAGCTTTACCAATGGGAATTAATTCGGGTACAAAACCTTCGTTGGAGTGTCCACCAAGCGTGGAATTGAAAGAGCTACCGAAACACTTGAAGTATGTGTTCTTGGGAGAGAATGACACCTTACCAGTGATTATTGCTTCTAATTTGACGGTAACTCAAGAAGAGGATTTGATACGGGTTTTGAAGGCTAATAAGGCGGCCATTGGATGGACAATAGCCGACTTGAAAGGTATTAGTCCGTCCATTGTAATGCATAAAATCATTACAAGTGAAGATGCGAAGCCAACCCGTGAAACACAAAGAAGGTTGAACCCGAATTTGAGAGAAGTGGTCAAGAAAGAAGTTATCAAATGGTTGGATGCGGGGATCATTTACCCCATTTCGGACAGTGCGTGGGTAAGTCCGACTCAGGTAGTACCTAAAAAATCCGGCATCCAGGTAATCAAAGATGAACAAGGTGAACAAATCGCCACCCGACCGGTAACCGGGTGGCGAGTTTGTATCGATTATAGAAAATTAAATGCAGCTACCTCCAAAGACCATTTTCCGTTACCCTTCATTGACCAAATAATTGAAAAACTTTCGGGTCAAAAATATTATTGTTTTTTGGATGGGTACTCGGGATATAACCAAATTGCTATTCACCCGGACGACCAACACAAAACCACGTTTACATGTCCATATGGTACATTTGCTTTCCGGCGAATGCCATTTGGACTATGCAACGCCCCGGCCACTTTTCAAAGATGTATGATGAGTATATTTTCAGACATGGTCGGGGAATCTCTTGAAGTGTTTATGGATGATTTTTCCATCTTTGGCCCAAGTTTTGATTCGTGTCTTGATGAGTTGGAAAAAGTTTTAAAAAGATGTGTTGAGACAAACTTGGTACTAAGTTGGGAAAAGAGCCATTTTATGGTTCAAGAGGGTATTGTGTTGGGGCATGTAATATCAGACCAGGGAATGGAGGTAGACAAAGCAAAAATTCGGGTAATTTCATCTCTACCCCCACCAAAGAATGTTAAGGGGGTGAGATCATTTTTGGGACACGCAGGATTTTATAGAATATTTATTAAAGGTTTTAGTATAATTACGAAACCTTTATGTAACTTGTTATTAAAAGATGCCCCATTTGATTTTACTGACGAATGTTTGCAAGCGTTTCGTGTTTTGAAGGAACAGTTGGTGAAAGCTCCTATCTTGCAACCACCGGATTGGTCAAAGCCGTTTGAAATTATGTGTGATGCTAGCAACACAACCATTGGAGCAGTTTTGGGTCAAAGAGTTGACAAGAAGCCGGTGGTGATTTATTATGCAAGTAAAACTTTATCCGAGGTGCAACTGAATTACACCACAACCGAGAAAGAATTGCTAGCAGTGGTGTATGCCTTGGATAAGTTTAGAGCATACATTTGGGGAAGCAAGGTGATCGTGTATTCAGATCATAGTGCGGTCCGATACCTGATGCAAAAGAAAGATGCAAAGCCCCTGTTGATTCGTTGGGTGCTTTTGTTGCAAGAATTTGATCTAGAGATCCGGGACAAAAAGGGGTGTGAAAATGTTGTAGTTGATCATTTGTCCCGGATCCCATTGGAAGGTGTTGATGACCCGAGTGAAATTAATGAACGGTTTCCCGATGAACAATTGTTAGTCGTCTCTACTTTTGTTGCACCTTGGTATGCTCATTACGTGAATTATTTGGCCAAGGGTGCAATTCCGAACCATTGGACGAAGAAGAGACGACAACAATTCTTGAGTCAAGTAAAGCAATATATTTGGGATGAACTGGATTTGTTCAAAATTGGAGCCGATCAAGTGATAAGAAGGTGTGTTCCCAAAACTGAAGTATTAGAGATTTTGATCCATGCTCATTCATCAGCATGTGGAGGGCACTTTAGTGGGAACAAGACGGGTTACCGGGTGTTATCATGTGGGTTTTATTGGCCTACAATTTTCAAAGACTCTTGTGAGTTTGCCCGAAATTGCATCAATTGTCAAAAAGTGGGAAGCATATCGAAGCGGAATGAAATGCCTCTACAACCAATTTTGGTGGTTGAGGTGTTTGATGTTTGGGGAATAGATTTCATGGGTCCGTTTCCAAATTTGAACGGGTTCTTGTACATATTGGTTGCGGTAGATTATGTGACGAAGTGGATAGAAGCCATCGCGACAAGGACCAATGATCATTCCGTTGTATGTAAGTTTGTGCAATCCAACATATTTGCTAGGTTCGGTGTGCCAAGGGTGATAATAAGTGATGGCGGTTCACATTTCAAAAATTTTAATTTTGCTAAATTGCTAAAAAAATATAATGTGAACCATCGAGTGGCGACACCTTACCATCCACAAACAAGTGGACAAGTTGAAGTATCTAACAGTCAAATTAAAGAAATACTCATGAAGACGGTAAGAACGGATAGAAAAGATTGGTCAAGTAAACTTGACGATGCGTTGTGGGCATACCGGACGGCCTACAAAACTCCAATTGGTACTACCCCTTATCGGATGGTGTATGGAAAGGGGTGTCATCTACCAATGGAGTTAGCACATCGAGCGTATTAGGCCATCACAACTGTCAATGCAGATTATGACAAAGCAGGTCGGGTAAGGAAGTTGCAATTAAATGAGATCGAGGAAATTAGAGATGAAGCCTACGAATGTGCTTCCGCATACAAAGACAAACTGAAGAAGGTTCATGATGCAAGGATAAGGAAAAAGAACTTCGAAGTGGGTCAAAAGGTGTGGTTGTACAATTCGAGGTTAAAGATATTCGCAGGGAAACTCAAGAGCAAATGGATGGGTCCTTACATCATCCGAAGAGTGGGGAGATTTGGCGATGTCAATATTCAAGACGAACAAACAAACAAGCAGCAAACGGTGAACGGGCATCGGCTCAAACCGTATTTGGAAGGTAATGACATCAACAATCTTGAGCTTGATAAAGTGGGTTACATTCTACGCCCACTTGATGATGAGGAAATTTGAAAGAGGGCCGGGTATGGTCTGGCTGAAGACCTTTAAACCTAGCGCTCTCGGGAGGCAGCCCGAGGAGGTATTGTATTCGGGTTTTGTGTGTTTTGTTTTGTTTTGTTTTGTTTTGTTTTGTGTGTTTGTGTTTTAACAGGTTACTACGTTTCAATCATCGCGGATGCAACGATTCAAGTGTGGGGATGTTTTGCAACATTCCCGTAAAGATATCAGCGAATCCAAGAGATGTTTATATTCCTGTCCGATTACTGCAGCTGCATCACTACTAACACTGCTGATTTACTGATCAGGTCGTGTCTTGTTCTCATTTTGTGCACCTTTGCATATATTCATGATTAAGTTTATGGTCGGGCGGTTGGGTGGTGTTATGATGTGTTTGTTTGATGGGTTGTGTTAGTGGTGGTGTTTTTTAAAAAAAAAAAATAATAAAAAAAATAATGTTTTTAAAGCGATCTTTCCCTCAAAACCATACATTGGGACAATGTATCCCAAGTGTGGGGATGAGGGGGAAATTTTTGAGAATTTAAAAAAAAATTGTAAATACAAGCAAAAATTGTCAAAAATTCGAAAGCTTGATCTTGTTCCACTTGACACACCGACACCCATTCCTAGTCTTTTCTTGGTGAGAATTTGAGCCACATATGATTGTTATAGATATTCTTTTATGTTGAGTGGCGGTGTGTGTATTGTGTTAATAGAACTTGTGTACGAATTCTTGTTAAATCCTAGAGTTAACATGCTTATGAAAATAATAGGGGACTTTTAGGTAGCCTCGTCTGGATGTGTGAAAGTGTGGGATTGGTGGGTTGGACCTCATACTTTACATATATGAGCTTGGTATTGTGAGAGGTGGGGGTTTGGTCTTTAGAAAGCCATGATTGAGCCTTATACCATTCGGTTGTGACCCAAAACCTACTTCCTACAAAATTTCACCTTTTTTATTTAACCCGGTTTAGGAAATTTAGTATGTAATGTTGATATTGTTGTATATATTGTTGAAGTTTGAAGTGTTATCCTAAAAAAAAAAAAAAAAAAAAAAAAAAAAGAAAATCATGAGAAGATACAAAAAGAAGCAATTATTTGTAATAGAAATTAAGAGGTTTATGATGTTTTGTATATAGTTGATGTTATAGTAGAAATAAAAACCGGGTCAAATCAATTAACTACTTACATATATATCCCACTATTTTCCTACCTTTACACATAGCCCCGTTACAACCCGTAAGTTCTTTTGATTCATAAGCATGCTAGATATTGGAGGAGACTTGATTTTTATACAAGCTTATTGTCGCACACACACACACGCATTAAGTGATTTAGCATCATGTACTATTATTTCTTGTCACCGAGAGTTTTTATGAGGGGTGTGTCTTGTGGAATGATTGAAAGTTAGTAGAAGGACTGCTCGTTTAGCTTGGTTTGCATGATTGATCGCTTTAGTGTTTGATTGGGTTGCTTAGGCCAAGCAACGGGTAAGTGTGGGGATGTGACGGGTGGTCCGTAGGACAACCCTTAAAAGGATTAAAACAATGCACATTCTATACTTATTACGGTTAATGGCTTGAACTTGGTAACCACTAGATGATTTGATATGCAGGTGTTATAATGCTCAAAATACGGGTTTTAGAAAGCATGATCGGTTGCTAGAAGTTGGTGGAGTCAAAGAATGGAAGAAATGCGGGATCTGATGAAGAACCTATTGATTTTGCGAGAAAATGATAAAAGATCGATGAGGAAAGCAATACATGGGAAAACGTGTCACGGAAAACGAAGAAATTGCCCTTGGAGAAGCCTGACGGACCTCAACGCTCACAATGTTGAGGTCCGTAAGGATGCTGAGTTAATGGAGAAAAGCTGGTGAAGCTTACGGACCTCAACACTCACAATGTTGAGGTCCTCAAGCACTCTTACGGACCTCAACGCTAACAATGTTGAGGTCCGTAAGGACCTGTCGGCAACGATTTTCTGGTCGCGAAATGGAGCAGTTGAAGGAGATTGGTTGAAGAAGCCTTACAGACCTCAACACTCCCAATGTTGAGGTCCGTAAACTAGTCATCTTGCCTAATTTTTGAGCCTATAAAAGGCCTTCACTTGATACTCGAAAATCACACCTTTCTTCTCTCGAAAAACACATCTCAAGACTGAAATCAGTCGGTTCTAAGCATCGCGGAGTGAAGTTGAAGTGCCTTGGAGCTCTCGGGAGTCTTGGAAGCTTTCGGTTTAAGTTCTAAGTCATCCAAATTCGGTAAACGTTAGTTTTTCAGTTTGTATTCGCTTTGCATTATGTTTTCATTTGTGTTCAAACTTTGTTCAGTTGTGTTATTGCATATTATGAGTAGCTAAAACTTTATAATGATCATCCTAGATTGAAGGTTTGTTTGAGGCATTCATGTTCTTGTTCTTATTTCTAGAATAATAGACTTGTACTTGTTATTGGTTTATTATGGTGTGTTGATATTTGTTTGTAATTTGTTACTTTACATTTCAATCATAGTCTAAACCATACGTTCTTGGGGTTAATAGCAATCGAGATATCATGGGCGGGTTAAGGGTTGGATGTTAATTAATTGTTCATCGGGTAACAACCTCGTGTTCTAGGAATCCGAGTACTTAGTTCCCTTTTATCACAAACAAGTAATAGGTCATCGGGTAACAACCTCGTGTTCTAGGAATACGAGTACTTAGTTCCCTTTTATCACAAACAAGTAACTACACATGAACCATGTCTATGTGGTTCTTTCTAGTTGAACTAAAACATGAATGTCAATTAAAACCGGAAATCTAGGATGGTCATTTGTTTCTAAATTGTTATAAACCAAAATTCTCATTTTAAATTTTCAAATTTAACTTTATAGTCAATAGAGATTTAGTATCTAAAGGTTGGTTTAGATAGCAATTCCATTTAAAACTTGTTTTGAAAATAAAATGAAATATCATATGCTCGGACATGTAGTAACTGGAAGGGCTAAGTACCGTTAAATTGGGAACTCCTGTCTAGGCTGGCATTCGTACAAATCCAATTATAAGGACCCGTTGCCTACCTGGGGACAATCCCAATGAGAGTACCGACACCTATTAGGCCAAAGCATGTCCAACTTTTTAGCATCTGAATAAACAACCTCACATCAAGTTTTTTTGAAGTCTTAGTTTTTATTAAATCAATCCAATTCTTGAATTTACTTTTCTTACAAGTAGTTTAAGTTAAGTCAAGTTAAAATACACGTTCAAATAACACATTTTCCACAAACTCCCTGTGTTCGATACCCACTTACCGCTATCTAATAGTAAGTAATTGGATTAAATTTGAATGTGACCACGACATCACGTCAATCCGTCACAAGCTCACGCAAATTACCATAAAATGGAACCCAGATACACCCTGCCAAGTAGTAAGCACCGTCTTCCTTTAGTTCTAACCGTTTCTCCAATCCTCGCTGGGACTCAGCCCTGAAGTTCTCTTCTTTCAATGCTTCGACCTGAGCATCACGAATTTGGGCAGGAAGGCTAGAGTGAATAGTAAGCAGTAACGCACGTACATGCTTAGGTTTAGTTTCCTTTTGACTGAGGGCGTCTGCCACCACATTGGCTTTGCCTGGATGGTATCTGATTGCGCATTCGTAGTCGTTAAGAAGTTCGACCCATCGACTCTGTCGCATGTTCAACTCCTTCAGATTACTAATTGATGGAAAAGGTCTGGTGGCAAGAAAAGCTGCTTCTAGGAGGTTGTGAAGTGTTTTCGCTCGACAATTCCATTCTTGGGTGGTTGGTTTGGACCTTGTTCCTGTAACTCGAATCCTAGCCCGATATATCCCATTTTAATTTTACACCACTATGAACCTTACGCGTTTTTTACTCTCTGATCGAGGTTCTCGGCATAGAAAAATATTCGTAAACTAAATCACACGTGTATATGTTGACATTTAAGAGATATACAGTCAAGAAAATCAAGGGAAATGGTGATATATATGCGGATTAGACACCAAAATAAACTGTCAACAAATGGCTACAATTTAAGGAATGTGTTTAGTGACGGCATTAGATTCCTAATTGAGGGAGGAAGGTCTGGTGGCAAGAAAAGCTGCTTCTAGGAGGTTGTCAAGTGTTTTCGCTCGACAATTCCATTCTTGGGAGGTTGGTTTGGCCCTTGTTCCTGTAACTCAAATCCTAGCCCGATATATCCCATTTTAATTTTGCACCATTGTGAACCTTACGCGTTTTTTACTCTCTGATCAAGGTTCTCGGCATTGAAAAATATTCGTAAACTAAATCACACGTGTATATGTTGACATTTAAGAGATATACAGTCAAGAAAATCAAGGGCAATGGTGATATATATGCTGATTAGACACCAAAAAAAACACTCAACAAATGGATACAATTTAAGGAATGTGTTTCGTGACGGCATCAGATTCCTAATTGAGGGAGAAAGGTCTGGTGGCCAGAAAAGCTGCTTCTAGGAGGTTGTCAAGTGTTTTCGCTCAACGATTCCATTCTTGGGGGGTTGGTTTGGCCCTTGTTCCTGTAACTCGAATCCTAGCCCGGTATATCCCATTTTAATTTTACACCATTGTGAACCTTGCGCCCTTTTTACTCTCTGATCGAGGTTCTCGGCATTGAAAAATCTTTGTAAACTAAATCACACGTGTATTTGTTGGCATTTAACAGATATATTGTCAATAAAATCATCTTTGTAAACTAAATCACACGTGTATTTGTTGGCATTTAAGAGATATACTGTCAATAAAATCAAGGGCAATGGTGATATATATGAGGATTAGACACAAAAAAAACACTCAACAAATGGCTACAATTTAAGGAATGTGTTTAGTGACGGCATCAGATTCCTAATTGTTGGAGAAAGGTCTGGTGGCAAGAAAAGCTGCTTCTTGGAGGTTGTCAAGTGTTTTCGCTACACGATTCCATTCTTGGGTGGTTGGTTTGGCCCTTCTTCCTGTATCTCGAATCCTAGCCTGGTATATCCCATTTTAATTTTACACCATTGTGAACCTTACGCCTTTTTTATTCTCTGGTCGAGGTTCTCGGCATTGAAAAATATTCGTAAACTAAATCACACGTGTATATGTTGACATTTAAGAGATATACAGTCAAGAAAATCAAGAGCAATGGTGATATATATGCGGACACCAAAAAAAAACACTCCACAAATGCTATAATTTAAGGAATGTGTTTAGTGACGGCATCAGATTCCTAATTGATAGAGAAAGGACTGGTGGCAAGAAAAGCTGCTTCTTGGAGGTTGTCAAGTGTTTTCGCTCGACGATTCGATTCTTGGGTGGTTGGTTTGGCCCTTGTTCCTATAACTCGAATCCTAGACCGGTATATCCCATTTTAATTTTACACCATTGTGAACCTTACGCCTTTTTTACTCTCTGGTCGAGGTTCTCGGCATTGAAAAATCTTCGTAAACTAAATCACACGTGTATATATTGACATTTAAGAGATATACAGTCAAGAAAATCAAGGGCAGTTGTGATATATTTGCGGATTAGACTCCAAAAAAATCACTTAACAAATGGCTACAATTTAAAGAATGTGTTTAGTGACGGCATCAGATTCCTAATTGATGGAGAACAGACTGGTGGCTAGAAAAGCTGCTTTTAGGTGGTTGTCAAGTGTTTTCGCTCGACGATTCCATTCTTAGGTGGTTGGTTTGGCCCTTGTTCCTGTAATTCGAATCCAAGCCCGGTATATCACATTTTAATTTTACACCATTGTGAACCTTACGCCCTTTTTACTCTCTGATCGAGGTTCTCGGCATTGAAAAATCTTCGTAAACTAAATCACACGTGTATATGTTGACATTTAAGAGATATAGAGTAAAGAAAATCAAGGGCAATGGTGATATATATGCGGATTATACACCAAAAAAAACACTCAATAAATGGCTACAATTTAAGGAATGTGTTTAGTGACGGCATCAGATTCCTAATTGATGGAGAAAGGTCTGGTGGCAAGAAAAGCTGCTTCTAGGAGGTTGTCAAGTGTTTTCGCTCGAAGATTCCATTTTTGGGTGGTTGGTTTGGACCTTGTTCCTATAACTCGAATCTTAGCCTGGTATATCACATTTTAATTTGACACCATTGTGACCCTTACGCCTTTTTTACTCCTTGATCGAGGTTCTCGGCATTGAAAAATCTTCGTAAACTAAATCACACGTGTATATGTTGACATTTAAGAGATATACAGTCAAGAAAATCAAGGGCAATGGTGATATATATGCGGATTAGACACCAAAAAAAACACTCAACAAATGGCTACAATTTAAGGAATGTGTTTAGTGACGGCATTAGATTCCTAATTGAGGGAGGAAGGTCTGGTGGCAAGAAAAGCTGCTTCTAGGAGGTTGTCAAGTGTTTTCGCTCGACAATTCCATTCTTGGGAGGTTGGTTTGGCCCTTGTTCCTGTAACTCAAATCCTAGCCCGATATATCCCATTTTAATTTTGCTCCATTGTGAACCTTACGCGTTTTTTACTCTCTGATCAAGGTTCTCGGCATTGAAAAATATTCGTAAACTAAATCACACGTGTATATGTTGACATTTAAGGGATATACAGTCAAGAAAATCAAGGGCAATGGTGATATATATGCTGATTAGACACCAAAAAAAACACTCAACAAATGGATACAATTTAAGGAATGTGTTTCGTGACGGCATCAGATTCCTAATTGAGGGAGAAAGGTCTGGTGGCCAGAAAAGCTGCTTCTAGGAGGTTGTCAAGTGTTTTCGCTCAACGATTCCATTCTTGGGGGGTTGGTTTGGCCCTTGTTCCTGTAACTCGAATCCTAGCCCGGTATATCCCATTTTAATTTTACACCATTGTGAACCTTGCGCCCTTTTTACTCTCTGATCGAGGTTCTCGGCATTGAAAAATCTTTGTAAACTAAATCACACGTGTATTTGTTGGCATTTAAGAGATATACTGTCAATAAAATCATCTTTGTAAACTAAATCACACGTGTATTTGTTGGCATTTAAGAGATATACTGTCAATAAAATCAAGGGCAATGGTGATATATATGAGGATTAGACACAAAAAAAACACTCAACAAATGGCTACAATTTAAGGAATGTGTTTAGTGACGGCATCAGATTCCTAATTGTTGGAGAAAGGTCTGGTGGCAAGAAAAGCTGCTTCTTGGAGGTTGTCAAGTGTTTTCGCTACACGATTCCATTCTTGGGTGGTTGGTTTGGCCCTTCTTCCTGTATCTCGAATCCTAGCCTGGTATATCCCATTTTAATTTTACACCATTGTGAACCTTACGCCTTTTTTATTCTCTGGTCGAGGTTCTCGGCATTGAAAAATCTTCGTAAACTAAATCACACGTGTATATGTTGACATTTAAGAGATATACAGTCAAGAAAATCAAGAGCAATGGTGATATATATGCGGACACCAAAAAAAAACACTCCACAAATGCTATAATTTAAGGAATGTGTTTAGTGACGGCATCAGATTCCTAATTGATAGAGAAAGGACTGGTGGCAAGAAAAGCTGCTTCTTGGAGGTTGTCAAGTGTTTTCGCTCGACGATTCGATTCTTGGGTGGTTGGTTTGGCCCTTGTTCCTATAACTCGAATCCTAGCCCGGTATATCCCATTTTAATTTTACACCATTGTGAACCTTACGCCTTTTTTACTCTCTGGTCGAGGTTCTCGGCATTGAAAAATCTTCGTAAACTAAATCACACGTGTATATATTGACATTTAAGAGATATACAGTCAAGAAAATCAAGGGCAGTTGTGATATATTTTCGGATTAGACTCCAAAAAAATCACTTAACAAATGGCTACAATTTAAAGAATGTGTTTAGTGACGGCATCAGATTCCTAATTGATGGAGAACAGACTGGTGGCTAGAAAAGCTGCTTTTAGGTGGTTGTCAAGTGTTTTCGCTCGACGATTCCATTCTTAGGTGGTTGGTTTGGCCCTTGTTCCTGTAATTCGAATCTAAGCCCGGTATATCACATTTTAATTTTACACCATTGTGAACCTTACGCCCTTTTTACTCTCTGATCGAGGTTCTCGGCATTGAAAAATCTTCGTAAACTAAATCACACGTGTATATGTTGACATTTAAGAGATATAGAGTCAAGAAAATCAAGGGCAATGGTGATATATATGCGGATTATACACCAAAAAAAACACTCAACAAATGGCTACAATTTAAGGAATGTGTTTAGTGACGGCATCAGATTCCTAATTGATGGAGAAAGGTCTGGTGGCAAGAAAAGCTGCTTCTAGGAGGTTGTCAAGTGTTTTCGCTCGAAGATTCCATTCTTGGGTTGTTGGTTTGGACCTTGTTCCTATAACTCGAATCTTAGCCCGGTATATCACATTTTAATTTGACACCATTGTGACCCTTACGCCTTTTTTACTCCTTGATCGAGGTTCTCGGCATTGAAAAATCTTCGTAAACTAAATCACACGTGTATATGTTGACATTTAAGAGATATACAGTCAAGAAAATCAAGGGCAATGGTGATATATATGCGGATTAGACACCAAAAAAAACACTCAACAAATGGCTACAATTTAAGGAATGTGTTTAGTGACGGCATCAGATTCCTAATTAATGGAGAAAAGTCCGGTGGCAAGAAAAGCTGCTTCTAGGTGGTTGTCAAGTGTTTTCGCTCGACGATTCCATAATTGGGTGGTTGGTTTGGCCCTTTTTCCTGTAACTCGAATCCTAGCCCGGTAAATCCCATTTTAATTTTGGACCATTGTGAACCTTACGCCTTTTTTACTCTCTGATCGAGGTTCTCGGCATTGAAATATCTTCGTAAACTAAATCACACATGTATATGTTGACATTTAAGAGATATACAGTCAACAAAATCAAGGGCAATGGTGATATATATGCGGATTAGACACCAAAAAACACACTCAACAAATGGCTAAAATTTAAGGAATATGTTTAGTGACGACATCGGATTCCTAATTGATGGAGAAAGGTCTAGCGGCAAGAAAAGCTGCTTCTAGAAGGTTGTCATGTGTTTTCACTCGACGATTCCATTCTTGGGTGGTTGGTTTGGCCCTTGGTCCTGTAACTCGAATCCTAGCCTGGTATATTCCATTTTAATTTTACACCATTGTGAAACTTGCGCCTTTTTTACTCTCTGATCGAGGTTCTCGGCATTGGAAAATCTTCGTAAACTAAATCACACGTGTATATGTTGACATTTAAGAGATATACACTTAAGAAAATCAAGGGCAATGGTGATATATATGCGGATTAGACACCAAAAAAAAAAACACTCAACAAATGGCTACAATTTAAGGAATGTGTATAGTGACGGCATCAGATTTCTAATTGATGGAGAAAGGTCTGGTGACAAAAAAAGCTGCTTCTAGGAGGTTGTCAAGAGTTTAAGCTCGACGATTCCATTCTTGGGTGGTTGGTTTGGCCCTTGTTCCTGTAACTCGAATCCTAGCCCCCGGTATATCCCATTTTAATTTTACACCATTGTGAACCATATGCCTTTTTTACTCTCAGATCTAGATCTCGGCATTGAAAAATCTTCGTAAACAAAATCACATTCAAGAGATATACAGTCAACAAAATCAAGGGCAATGGTGATACATATGCGGATTAGACACCAAAAAACACACTCAACAAATGGCTACAATTTAAGGAATATGTTTAGTGACGACATCAGATTCCTAATTGATGGAGAAAGGTCTAGTGGCAAGAAAAGCTGCTTCTAGAAGGTTGTCAAGTGTTTTCGCTCGACGATTCCATTCATGGGTGGTTGGTTTGGCCCTTGTTCCTGTAACTCGAATCCTAGCCTGGTATATTCCATTTTAATTTTACACCATTGTGAACCTTACGCCTTTTTTACTCTCTGATCGAGGTTCTCGGCATTGAAAAATCTTCGTAAACTAAATCACACGTGTATATGTTGACATTTTAGAGATATACAGTCAAGAAAATCAAGGGCAATGGTGATATGTATACGGATTAGACACCAAAAAAAACACTTATCAAATGGCTATAATTTAAGGAATGTGTTTAGTGGCGGCATCAGATTCCTAATTGATGGAAAATGTCTGGTGGCAAGAAAAGCTGCTTCTAGAAGGTTGTCAAGTGTTTTCGCTCGACGATTCCATTCTTGGGTGGTTGGTTTGGCCCTTGTTTCTGTAACTCGTATCCTAGCCCGGTATATCCCATTTTAATTTTACACCATTGTGAACCTTACGCGTTTTTGACTCTCTGGTCGAGGTTCTCGGCATTGAAAAATATTCGTAAACTAAATCACACGTGTATATGTTGACATTTTAGAGATATACAGTCAAGAAATTCAAGGGCAATGGTCATATATATGTGGATTAGACACCAAAAAAAACACTCAACGAATGGCTACAATTTAAGGAATGTATTTAGTGATGGCATCAGATTCCTAATTGAGGGAGAAAGGTCTGGTGGCCAGAAAAGCTGCTTCTAGGAGGTTGTCAAGTGTTTTCGCTCGACGATTCCATTCTTGGGTTGTTGGTTTGACCCTTGTTCCTGTAACTCGAATCCTAGCCCGGTATATCCCATTTAAATTTTACACCATTGTGAACCTTACGCGTTTTTTACTCTCTGATCGAGGTTCTCGGCTTTTAAAAATCTTCGTAAACAAAATCACACGTATATATGTTGACATTTAAGAGATATACAGTCAAGAAAATCAAGGGCAATGGTGATATATATGCGGATTAGACACCAAAAAAAAACACTCAACAAATGGCTAAAATTTAAGGAATGTGTTTAGTGACGTCATCAGATTCCTAATTGAGGGAGAAAGGTCTGGTGGCCAGAAAAGCTGCTTCTAGGAGGTTGTCAAGTGTTTTCGCTCGACGATTCCATTCTTGGGGGGTTGGATTGGCTCTTGTTCCTGTAACTCGAATCCTAGCCCGGTATATCCCATTTTAATTTTACACCATTGTGAACCTTACGCCTTTTTTACTCTCTGATCGAGGTTATCGGCATTGAAAAATCTTCGTAAACTAAAACACACGTGTATATGTTAACATTTGATAGATATACAGTCAAGAAATTCAAGGGCAATGGTGATATATATGCGTATTAGACACCAAAAAAAAACACTCAACGAATGGAAACAATTTAAGGAATGTGTTTAGTGATGGCATCAGATTCCTAATTGAGGGAGAAAGGTCTGGTGGCCAGAAGAGCTGCTTCTAAGAGGTTGTCATGTGTTTTCGCTCGCCGATTCCATTCTTGGGGGGTTGGTTTGGTCCTTGTTCCTGTAACTCGAATCCTAGCCCGGTATATCCCATTTTAATTTTACACCGTTCTGAACCTTGCCCCATTTTTATTCTCTGATCGAGGTTCTCGGCATTGAAAAATCTTTGTAAACTAAATCACACGTGTATATGTTGACATTTAAGAGATGCAGTGTCAATAAAATTAAGGGCAATTGTGATATATATGCAGATTAGACACCAAAAAAAACACTCAACAAATTGCTACAATTTAAGGAATGTGTTTAGTGACGGCTTCAGATTCCTAATTGATGGAGAAAGGTCTGGTGGCAAGAAAAGTTGCTTCTAGGAGGTTGTCAAGTGATTTCGCTACACGATTCCATTCTTGGGTGGTTGGTTTGGCCCTTGTTCCTGTAGATTTTAACTTTACACCATTGTGAACCTTACGCCTTTTTTACTCTCTGATCGAGGTTGTCGGCATTGAAAAATCTTCGTAAACTAGATCACACATGTATATGTTGACATTTAAGAGATATACAGTCAAGAAAATCAAGGGAAATGGTGATATGTATGCGGATTAGACACACACAAAAAAAACACTCAACAAATGGCTACAATTTAAGGAATGTGTTTAGTGGCGGCATCAGATTTCTAATTGAAGGAAAAGGTCTGGTGGCAAGAAAAGCTGCTTCTAGGAGGTTTTCAAGTGTTTTCGCTCGATGATTCCATTCTTGGGTGGTTGGTTTGGCCCATGTTCTTGTAACTCGAATCCTAGCCCGGTATATCCCATTTTAATTTTACACCATTGTGAACCTTACGCGTTTTTTACTCTCTGGTCGAGGTTCTCGGCATTGAAAAATCTTCGTAAACTAAATCACACGTGTATATGTTGACATTTAAGAGATATACAGTCAAGAAAATCAAGGGCAATGGTGATATGTATGCGGATTAGACACCAAAACAACACTCAACAAATGGCTACAATTTAAGGAATGTGTTTAGTGACGGCATCAGATTCCTAATTGAGGGAGAAAGGTCTGGTAGCCTGAAAAGCTGCTTCTAGGAGGTTGTCAAGTGTTTTCGCTCGACGATTCCATTCTTGGGTGGTTGGTTTGGCCCTTGTTCCTGTAACTCGAATCCTAGCCCGGTATATCCCATTTTAATTTTACACCATTGTGAACCTTACGCCTTTTTTACTCTCTGATCGAGGTTGTCGGCATTGAAAAATCTTTGTAAACTAAATCACACGTATATATGTTGACATTTAAGAGATATACTGTCAATAAAATCAAGGGCAATGATGATATATATATGCGGATTAGACACCAAAAAAAACACTCAACAAATGGATACAATTTAAGGAATGTGTTTAGTGGCGGAATCAGATTTCTAATTGATGGAAAAGGTCTGGTGGCAAGAAAAGCTGCTTCTAGGAGGTTGTCAAATGTTTTCGCTCGACGATTCCATTCTTGGGTGGTTGGTTTGGCCCTTGTTCCTGTAACTCAAATCCTAGCCCGGTATATCCCATTTTAATTTTACACCATTGTGAACCTTACGAGTTTTTTACTCTCTGATCGAGGTTCTCGGCATTGAAAAATCTTTGTAAACTAAATCACACGTATATATGTTGACATTTAAGAGATATACAGTCAATAAAATCAAGGGCAATGGTGATATATATGCGGATTAGACACCAAAAAAAACACTCAACAAATGGCTACAATTTAGGAATGTGTTTAGTGACGGCATCAGATTCCTAATTGGGGGAGAAAGGTCTGGGGGCCAGAAAAGCTGCTTCTAGGAGGTTGTCAAGTGTTTTCGCTCGACGATTCCATTCTTGGGGGGTTGGATTGGCTCTTGTTCCTGTAACTCGAATCCTAGCCCGGTATATCCCATTTTAATTTTACACCATTGTGAACCTTACGCCTTTTTTACTCTCTGATCGAGGTTATCGGCATTGAAAAATCTTCGTAAACTAAATCACACGTGTATATGTTAACATTTGATAGATATACAGTTAAGAAATTCAAGGGCAATGGTGATATATATGCGTATTAGACACCAAAAAAAACACTCAACGAATGGAAACAATTTAAGGAATGTGTTTAGTGATGGCATCAGATTCCTAATTGAGGGAGAAAGGTCTGGTGGCCAGAAAAGCTGCTTCTAAGAGGTTGTCATATGTTTTCGCTCGCCGATTCCATTCTTGGGGGGTTGGTTTGGCCCTTGTTCCTGTAACTCGAATCCTAGCCCGGTATATCCCATTTTAATTTTACACCGTTCTGAACCTTGCCCCATTTTTATTCTCTGATCGAGGTTCTCGGCATTGAAAAATCTTTGTAAACTAAATCACACGTGTATATGTTGACCTTTAAGAGATGCAGTGTCAATAAAATTAAGGGCAATTGTGATATATATGCAGATTAGACACCAAAAAAAACACTCAACAAATTGCTACAATTTAAGGAATGTGTTTAGTGACGGCTTCAGATTCCTAATTGATGGAGAAAGGTCTGGTGGCAAGAAAAGTTGCTTCTAGGAGGTTGTCAAGTGTTTTCGCTACACGATTCCATTCTAGGGTGGTTGGTTTGGCCCTTGTTCCTGTAAATTTTAACTTTACACCATTGTGAACCTTACGCCTTTTTTACTCTCTGATCGAGGTTGTCGGCATTGAAAAATCTTCGTAAACTAGATCACACGTGTATATGTTGACATTTAAGAGATATACAGTCAAGAAAATCAAGGGCAATGGTGATATGTATGCGGATTAGACACACACAAAAAAACACTCAACAAATGGCTACAATTTAAGGAATGTGTTTAGTGGCGGCATCAGATTTCTAATTGATGGAAAAGGTCTGGTGGCAAGAAAAGCTGCTTCTACGAGGTTTTCAAGTGTTTTCGCTCGATGATTCCATTCTTGGGTGGTTGGTTTGGCCCATGTTCTTGTAACTCGAATCCTAGCCCGGTATATCCCATTTTAATTTTACACCATTGTGAACCTTACGCGTTTTTTACTCTCTGGTCGAGGTTCTCGGCATTGAAAAATCTTCGTAAACTAAATCACACGTGTATATGTTGACATTTAAGAGATATACAGTCAAGAAAATCAAGGGCAATGTTGATATGTATGCGGATTAGACACCAAAACAACACTCAACAAATGGCTACAATTTAAGGAATGTGTTTAGTGACGGCATCAGATTCCTAATTGAGGGAGAAAGGTCTGGTAGCCTGAAAAGCTGCTTCTAGGAGGTTGTCAAGTGTTTTCGCTCGACGATTCCATTCTTGGGTGGTTGGTTTGGCCCTTGTTCCTGTAACTCGAATCCTAGCCCGGTATATCCCATTTTAATTTTACACTATTGTGAACCTTACGCCTTTTTTACTCTCTGATCGAGGTTCTCGGCATTGAAAAATCTTTGTAAACTAAATCACACGTATATATGTTGACATTTAAGAGATATACTGTCAATAAAATCAAGGGCAATGGTGATATATATGCGGATTAGACACCAAAAAAAACACTCAACAAATGGCTACAATTTAAGGAATGTGTTTAGTGACGGCATCAGATTCCTAATTGAGGGAGAAAGGTCTGGGGGCCAGAAAAGCTGCTTCTAGGAGGTTGTCAAGTGTTTTCGCTCGACGATTCCATTCTTGGGGGGTTGGATTGGCTCTTGTTCCTGTAACTCGAATCCTAGCCCGGTATATCCCATTTTAATTTTACACCATTGCGAACCTTACGCCTTTTTTACTCTCTGATCGAGGTTATCGGCATTGAAAAATCTTCGTAAACTAAATCACACGTGTATATGTTAACATTTGATAGATATACAGTCAAGAAATTCAAGGGCAATGGTGATATATATGCGTATTAGACACCAAAAAAAACACTCAACGAATGGAAACAATTTAAGGAATGTGTTTAGTGATGGCATCAGATTCCTAATTGAGGGAGAAAGGTCTGGTGGCCAGAAAAGCTGCTTCTAAGAGGTTGTCATGTGTTTTCGCTCGCCGATTCCATTCTTGGGGGTTGGTTTGGCCCTTGTTCCTGTAACTCGAATCCTAGCCCGGTATATCCCATTTTAATTTTACACCGTTCTGAACCTTGCCCCATTTTTATTCTCTGATCGAGGTTCTCGGCGTTGAAAAATCTTTGTAAACTAAATCACACGTGTATATGTTGACATTTAAGAGATATACAGTCAAGAAAATCAAGGGCAATGATGATATATATGGGGATTAGACACCCAAAAAAACACTCAACAAACTGCTACAATTTAAGGAATGTGTTTTGTGGCGGCATCAGATTCCTAATTGGTGGAGAAAGGTCTGGTGGCAACAAAAGCTGCTTCTAGGAGGTTGTCAAGTGTTTTCGCTCGGCGATTCCATTCTTGGGTGGTTGGTTTGGCCTTTGTTCCTGTAACTCGAATCCTAGCCCAATAAATCCCATTTTAATTTTACACAAGTGTGAACCTTACGCCTTTTTTACTCTCCGATAGAGGTTCTCGGCATTGAAAAATCTTCGTAAACTAAATCACACGTGTATATGTTGACATTTAAGAGATATACAGTCAAGAAAATCAAGGGCAATGGTGATATATATGCGGATTAGACACCAAAAAAAACACTCAACAAATGGCTACAATTTAAAGAATGTGTTTAGTGATGGCATCAGATTTCTAATTGATGGAGAAAGATCTGCTGGCAAGAAAAGCTGCTTCTAGGAGGTTGTCAAGTGTTTTCGCTCAATGATTCCATTCTTGGGTGGTTGATTTGTCCCTTATTCCTGTAACTCGAATCCTAGCCCGGTATATCCCATTTAAATTTTACATCATTGTGAAACTTACACCTTTTTTACTCTCTGATCGAGGTTCTCGGCATTGAAAAATCTTCGTAAACTTAATCACACGTGTATATGTTGACATTTAAGAGATATACAGTCAAGAAAAATCAAGGGCAATGGTGATATATATGCGGATTAGACACAAAAAAAACACTCAACAAATGGCTACAATTTAAGAAATGTGCTTATTGACGACATCAGATTCCTATTTGATGGAGAAAGGTCTGGTGACAAGAAAAGCTGCTTCTAGGAGGTTGTCAAGTGTTTTCGCTCGACGATTCCATTCTTGGGTGCTTGGTTTGGCCCTTGTTCCTGTAACTCGAATCCTAGCCCGGTATATCCCATTTTAATTTTACACCATTGTGAACCTTACGCCTTTTTTACTCTCTGATCGAGGTTCTCAGCATTGAAAAATCTTCGTAAACTAAATCACACGTGTATATGTTGACATTTAAGAGATATACAGACAAGAAAATCAAGAGCAATGGTGATATATATGCGGATTAGACACCAAAAAAAACACTCCACAAATGCTACAATTTAAGGAATGTGTTTAGTGACGGCATCAGATTCCTAATTGATAGAGAAAGGACTGCAGGCAAGAAAAGCTGCTTCTAGGAGGTTGTCAAGTGTTTTCGCTCAACGATTCCATTCTTGGGTGGTTGGTTTGGCCCTTATTCCTGTAACTCGAATCCTAGCCCGGTATATCCCATTTTAATTTTACATCATTGTGAAACTTACACCTTTTTTACTCTCTGATCAAGGTTCTCGGCATTGAAAAATCTTCGTAAACTTAATCACACATGTATATGTTGACATTTAAGAGATATACAGTCAAGAAAAATCAAGGGCAATGGTGATATATATGCGGATTAGACACAAAAAAAAAACACTCAACAAATGGCTACAATTTAAGGAATGTGCTTAGTGACGGCATCAGATTCCTATTTGATGGAGAAAGGGCTGGTGGCAAGAAAAGCTGCTTCTAGGAGGTTGTCAAGTGTTTTCGCTCGACGATTCCATTCTTGGGTGCTTGGTTTGGCCCTTGTTCCTGTAACTCGAATCCTAGCCCGGTATATCCCATTTTAATTTTACACCATTGTGAACCTTACGCCATTTTTACTCTCTGATCGAGGTTCTCGGCATTGAAAAATATTCGTAAACTAAATCACACGTGTATATGTTGACATTTAAGAGATATATGTTAAGAAAAGCAAGAGCAATGGTGATATATATGCGGATTAGACACCAAAAAAAACACTCCACAAATGCTACAATTTAAGGAATGTGTTTAGTGACGGCATCAGATTCCTAATTAATAGAGAAAGGACTGGTGGCAAGAAAAGCTGCTTCTAGGAGGTTGTCAAGTGTTTTCGCTCGACGATTCAATTCTTGGGTGGTTGGTTTGGCCCTTGTTCCTGTAACTTGAATCCTAGCCCGGTATATCCCATTTTAATTTTACACCATTGTGAACCTTACGCCTTTTTTACTCTCTGATCGATGTTCTCGGCATTGAAAAATCTTCGTAAACTAAATCACAGGTGTATATGTTGACATTTAAGAGATATACAGTTAATAAAATCAAGGGCAATGGTGATATATATGCGGATTAGATACCAAAAAAAATAACTCAACAAATGGCTAAAATTTAAGGAATGTGTTTAGTGATGGCATCAGATTCCTAATTGATGGAGAAAGGTCTGGTGGCAAGAAAAGCTGCTTCTAGGAGGTTGTCAAGTGTTTTCGCTTGACGATTCCATTCTTGGGTGGTTGGTTTGGCCCTTGTTCCTATAACTCGAATCCTAGCCCGGTATATCCCATTTTAATTTTACACCATTGTGAACCTTACGCCATTTTTACTCTCTGATCGAGGTTCTCGGCATTGAAAAATCTTCGTAAACTAAATCACACGTGTATATATTGACATTTAAGAGATATACAGTCAAGAAAATCAAGGGCAATGGTGATATATATGCGGATTAGACCCCAAAAAAAACACTCAACAAATGGCTACAATTTAAAGAATGTGTTTAGTGATGGCATCAGATTTCTAATTGATGGAGAAAGATCTGCTGGCAAGACAAGCTGCTTCTAGGAGGTTGTCAAGTGTTTTCGCTCAACGATTCCATTCTTGGGTGGTTGATTTGGCCCTTATTCCTGTAACTCGAATCCTAGCCCGGTATATCCTATTTTAATTTTACATCATTGTGAAACTTACACCTTTTTTACTCTCTGATCGAGGTTCTCGGCATTAAAAAATCTTCGTAAACTTAATCACACATGTATATGTTGACATTTAAGAGATATACAGTCAAGAAAAATCAAGGGCAATGGTGATATATATGCGGATTAGACACAAAAAAACACTCAAAAATGGCTACAATTTAAGGAATGTGCTTATTGACGGCATCAGATTCCTATTTGATGGAGAATGGTCTGGGGGCAAGAAAAGCTGCTTCTAGGAGGTTGTCAAGTGTTATCGATCGACGATTCCATTCTTGGGTGCTTGGTTTGGCCCTTGTTCCTGTAACTCGAATCCTAGCCTGGTATATCCCATTTTAATTTTACACCATTGTGAACCTTACGCCTTTTTTACTCTTTGATCGAGGTTCTCGGCATTGAAAAATCTTCGTAAACTAAATCACACGTGTATATGTTGACATTTAAGCGATATACAGTCAAGAAAATCAAGAGCAATGGTGATATATATGCGGATTAGACACCAAAAAAAACACTCCACAAATGCTACAATTTAAGGAATGTGTTTAGTGACGGCATCAGATTCCTAATTGATAGAGAAAGGACTGCTGGCAAGAAAAGCTGCTTCTAGGAGGTTGTCAAGTGTTTTCGCTCGGCGATTCCATTCTTGGGTGGTTGGTTTGGCCTTTGTTCCTGTAACTCGAATCCTAGCCCAATAAATCCCATTTTAATTTTACACAAGTGTGAACCTTACGCCTTTTTTACTCTCCGATAGAGGTTCTCGGCATTGAAAAATCTTCGTAAACTAAATCACAGGTGTATATGTTGACATTTAAGAGATATACAGTTAATAAAATCAAGGGTAATGGTGATATATATGCGGATTAGACACCAAAAAAAAACACTCAACAAATGGCTACAATTTAAGGAATGTGCTTAGTGACGGCATCAGATTCCTATTTGATGGAGAAAGGTCTGGTGGCAAGAAAAGCTGCTTCTAGGAGGTTGTCAAGTGTTTTCACTCGACGATTCCATTCTTGGGTGCTTGGTTTGGCCCTTGTTCCTGTAACTCGAATCCTAGCCCGGTATATCCCATATTAATTTTACACCATTATGAACCTTACGCCTTTTTTACTCTCTGATCGAGGTTCTCGGCATTGAAAAATCTTCGTAAACTAAATCACACGTGTATATGTTGACATTTAAGAGATATACTGTCAAGAAAAGCAAGCGCAATGGTGATATATATGCGGATTAGACACCAAAAAAAACACTCCACAAATGCTACAATTTAAGGAATGTGTTTAGTGACGGCATCAGATTCCTAATTGATAGAGAAAGGACTGGTGGCAAGAAAAGCTGCTTCTAGGAGGTTGACAAGTGTTTTCGCTCGACGATTCGATTCGTGGGTGGTTGGTTTGGCCCTTGTTCCTGTAACTTGAATCCTAGCCCGGTATATCCCATTTTAATTTTACACCATTGTGAACCTTACGCCTTTTTTACTCTCTGACCGATGTTCTCGGCATTGAAAAATCTTCGTAAACTAAATCACAGGTGTATATGTTGACATTTAAGAGATATACAGTTAGTAAAATCAAGGGCAATGGTGATATATATGCGGATTAGACACCAAAAAAAACACTCAACAAATTGCTACAATTTAAGGAATGTGTTTAGTGATGGCATCAGATTCCTAATTGATGGAGAAAGGTCTGGTGCAAGAAAAGCTGCTTCTAGGAGGTTGTCAAGTGTTTTCGCTCGACGATTCCATTCTTGGGTGGTTGGTTTGGCCCTTGTTCCTATAACTCGAATCCTAGCCCGGTATATCCCATTTTAATTTTACACCATTGTAAACCTTACGCCATTTTTACTCTCTGATCGAGGTTCTCGGCATTGAAAAATCTTCGTAAACTAAATCACACGTGTATATATTGACATTTAAGAGATATATAGTCAAGAAAATCAAGGGCAATGGTGATATATATGCGGATTAGACCCCAAAAAAAACACTCAACAAATGGCTACAATTTAAAGAATGTGTTTAGTGACGGCATCAGATTCCTAATTGATGGAGAAAAGTCTGGTGGCTAGAAAAGCTGCTTCAAGGTGGTTGTCAAGTGTTTTCGCTCGACGATTCCATACTTGGGTGGTTTGTTTGGCCCTTGTTCTGTAACTCGAATCCTAGCCCGGTAAATCCCATTTTAATTTTGCACCATTATGAACCATACGCCTTTTTACTCTCTGATCAAGGTTATCGGCATTGAAATATCTTCGTAAACTAAATCACACGTGTATATGTTGACATTTAAGAGATATATAGTCAAGAAAATCAAGGGCAATGGTGATATATATGCGGATTAGACACCAAAAAAAACACTCAACAAATGACAACAATTTAAGGATTGTGTTTAGTGACGACATCAGATTCCTAATTGATGAAGAAAGGTCTGGTGGTAAGAAAAGCTGCTTCTGGAAGGTTGTCAAGTGTTTTCGCTCGACGATTCCATTCTTGGGTGGTTGGTTTGGCCCTTGTTCCAATAACTCGAACCCTAGCCCGGTATATCCCATTTAAATTTTACACCATTGTGAACCTTAGGCCTTTTTACTCTCTGATCGAGGTTCTCGGCATTGAAAAATCTTCATAAACTAAATCACACGTGTATATGTTGAAATTTAAGAGATATACAGTCAAGAAAATCAAGGCAATGGTGATATATATGCGGATTAGACACCAAAAAAACACTCAACAAATGGCTACAATTTAAGGAATGTGTTTAATAACGACATCGGATTACTAATTGATGGAGAAAGGTCTGGTGGCAAGAAAAGCTGCCTCTACGAGGTTGTCAAGTGCTTTCGCTCGACGATTCCGTTCTTGGGTGGTTGGTTTGGCCCTTGTTCCTGTAACTCGAATCCTAGCCTGGTATATTCCATTTTAATTTTACACCATTGTGAACCTTACGCCTTTTTTACTCTCTGATCGAGGTTATCGGCATTGAAAAATCTTCGTAAACTAAATCACACGTGTATATGTTAACATTTGATAGATATACAGTCAAGAAATTCAAGGGCAATGGTGATATATATGCGTATTAGACACCAAAAAAAACACTCAACGAATGGAAACAATTTAAGGAATGTGTTTAGTGATGGCATCAGATTCCTAATTGAGGGAGAAAGGTCTGGTGGCCAGAAGAGCTGCTTCTAAGAGGTTGTCATGTGTTTTCGCTCGCCGATTCCATTCTTGGGGGGTTGGTTTGGTCCTTGTTCCTGTAACTCGAATCCTAGCCCGGTATATCCCGTTTTAATTTTACCCCGTTCTGAACCTTGCCCCATTTTTATTCTCTGATCGAGGTTCTCGGCATTGAAAAATCTTTGTAAACTAAATCACACGTGTATATGTTGACATTTAAGAGATGCAGTGTCAATAAAATTAAGGGCAATTGTGATATATATGCAGATTAGACACCAAAAAAAACACTCAACAAATTGCTACAATTTAAGGAATGTGTTTAGTGACGGCTTCAGATTCCTAATTGATGGAGAAAGGTCTGGTGGCAAGAAAAGTTGCTTCTAGGAGGTTGTCAAGTGATTTCGCTACACGATTCCATTCTTGGGTGGTTGGTTTGGCCCTTGTTCCTGTAAATTTTAACTTTACACCATTGTGAACCTTACGCCTTTTTTACTCTCTGATCGAGGTTGTCGGCATTGAAAAATCTTCGTAAACTAGATCACACATGTATATGTTGACATTTAAGAGATATACAGTCAAGAAAATCAAGGGCAATGGTGATATGTATGCGGATTAGACACACACAAAAAAAACACTCAACAAATGGCTACAATTTAAGGAATGTGTTTAGTGGCGGCATCAGATTTCTAATTGAAGGAAAAGGTCTGGTGGCAAGAAAAGCTGCTTCTAGGAGGTTTTCAAGTGTTTTCGCTCGATGATTCCATTCTTGGGTGGTTGGTTTGGCCCATGTTCTTGTAACTCGAATCCTAGCCCGGTATATCCCATTTTAATTTTACACCATTGTGAACCTTACGCGTTTTTTACTCTCTGGTCGAGGTTCTCGGCATTGAAAAATCTTCGTAAACTAAATCACACGTGTATATGTTGACATTTAAGAGATATACAGTCAAGAAAATCAAGGGCAATGGTGATATGTATGCGGATTAGACACCAAAACAACACTCAACAAATGGCTACAATTTAAGGAATGTGTTTAGTGACGGCATCAGATTCCTAATTGAGGGAGAAAGGTCTGGTAGCCTGAAAAGCTGCTTCTAGGAGGTTGTCAAGTGTTTTCGCTCGACGATTCCATTCTTGGGTGGTTGGTTTGGCCCTTGTTCCTGTAACTCGAATCCTAGCCCGGTATATCCCATTTTAATTTTACACCATTGTGAACCTTACGCCTTTTTTACTCTCTGATCGAGGTTGTCGGCATTGAAAAATCTTTGTAAACTAAATCACACGTATATATGTTGACATTTAAGAGATATACTGTCAATAAAATCAAGGGCAATGATGATATATATATGCGGATTAGACACCAAAAAAAACACTCAACAAATGGATACAATTTAAGGAATGTGTTTAGTGGCGGAATCAGATTTCTAATTGATGGAAAAGGTCTGGTGGCAAGAAAAGCTGCTTCTAGGAGGTTGTCAAATGTTTTCGCTCGACGATTCCATTCTTGGGTGGTTGGTTTGGCCCTTGTTCCTGTAACTCAAATCCTAGCCCGGTATATCCCATTTTAATTTTACACCATTGTGAACCTTACGAGTTTTTTACTCTCTGATCGAGGTTCTCGGCATTGAAAAATCTTTGTAAACTAAATCACACGTATATATGTTGACATTTAAGAGATATACAGTCAATAAAATCAAGGGCAATGGTGATATATATGCGGATTAGACACCAAAAAAAACACTCAACAAATGGCTACAATTTAAGGAATGTGTTTAGTGACGGCATCAGATTCCTAATTGGGGGAGAAAGGTCTGGGGGCCAGAAAAGCTGCTTCTAGGAGGTTGTCAAGTGTTTTCGCTCGACGATTCCATTCTTGGGGGGTTGGATTGGCTCTTGTTCCTGTAACTCGAATCCTAGCCCGGTATATCCCATTTTAATTTTACACCATTGTGAACCTTACGCCTTTTTTACTCTCTGATCGAGGTTATCGGCATTGAAAAATCTTCGTAAACTAAATCACACGTGTATATGTTAACATTTGATAGATATACAGTTAAGAAATTCAAGGGCAATGGTGATATATATGCGTATTAGACACCAAAAAAAACACTCAACGAATGGAAACAATTTAAGAAATGTGTTTAGTGATGGCATCAGATTCCTAATTGAGGGAGAAAGGTCTGGTGGCCAGAAAAGCTGCTTCTAAGAGGTTGTCATATGTTTTCGCTCGCCGATTCCATTCTTGGGGGGTTGGTTTGGCCCTTGTTCCTGTAACTCGAATCCTAGCCCGGTATATCCCATTTTAATTTTACACCGTTCTGAACCTTGCCCCATTTTTATTCTCTGACCGAGGTTCTCGGCATTGAAAAATCTTTGTAAACTAAATCACACGTGTATATGTTGACATTTAAGAGATGCAGTGTCAATAAAATTAAGGGCAATTGTGATATATATGCAGATTAGACACCAAAAAAAACACTCAACAAATTGCTACAATTTAAGGAATGTGTTTAGTGACGGCTTCAGATTCCTAATTGATGGAGAAAGGTCTGGTGGCAAGAAAAGTTGCTTCTAGGAGGTTGTCAAGTGTTTTCGCTACACGATTCCATTCTAGGGTGGTTGGTTTGGCCCTTGTTCCTGTAAATTTTAACTTTACACCATTGTGAACCTTACGCCTTTTTTACTCTCTGATCGAGGTTGTCGGCATTGAAAAATCTTCGTAAACTAGATCACACGTGTATATGTTGACATTTAAGAGATATACAGTCAAGAAAATCAAGGGCAATGGTGATATGTATGCGGATTAGACACACACAAAAAAACACTCAACAAATGGCTACAATTTAAGGAATGTGTTTAGTGGCGGCATCAGATTTCTAATTGATGGAAAAGGTCTGGTGGCAAGAAAAGCTGCTTCTAGGAGGTTTTCAAGTGTTTTCGCTCGATGATTCCATTCTTGTGTGGTTGGTTTGGCCCATGTTCTTGTAACTCGAATCCTAGCCCGGTATATCCCATTTTAATTTTACACCATTGTGAACCTTACGCGTTTTTTACTCTCTGGTCGAGGTTCTCGGCATTGAAAAATCTTCGTAAACTAAATCACACGTGTATATGTTGACATTTAAGAGATATACAGTCAAGAAAATCAAGGGCAATGTTGATATGTATGCGGATTAGACACCAAAACAACACTCAACAAATGGCTACAATTTAAGGAATGTGTTTAGTGACGGCATCAGATTCCTAATTGAGGGAGAAAGGTCTGGTAGCCTGAAAAGCTGCTTCTAGGAGGTTGTCAAGTGTTTTCGCTCGACGATTCCATTCTTGGGTGGTTGGTTTGGCCCTTGTTCCTGTAAGTCGAATCCTAGCCCGGTATATCCCATTTTAATTTTACACCATTGTGAACCTTACGCCTTTTTTACTCTCTGATCGAGGTTCTCGGCATTGAAAAATCTTTGTAAACTAAATCACACGTATATATGTTGACATTTAAGAGATATACTGTCAATAAAATCAAGGGCAATGGTGATATATATGCGGATTAGACACCAAAAAAAACACTCAACAAATGGCTACAATTTAAGGAATGTGTTTAGTGGCAGAATCAGATTTCTAATTGATGGAAAAGGTCTGGTGGCAAGAAAAGCTGCTTCTAGGAGGTTGTCACATGTTTTCGCTCGACGATTCCATTCTTGGGTGGTTGGTTTGGCCCTTGTTCCTGTAACTCAAATCCTAGCCCGGTATATCCCATTTTAATTTTACACCATTGTGAACCTTACGAGTTTTTTACTCTCTGATCGAGGTTCTCGGCATTGAAAAATCTTTGTAAACTAAATCACACGTGTATATGTTGACATTTAAGAGATATACAGTCAATAAAATCAAGGGCAATGGTGATATATATGCGGATTAGACACCAAAAAAAACACTCAACAAATGGCTACAATTTAAGGAATGTGTTTAGTGACGGCATCAGATTCCTAATTTAGGGAGAAAGGTCTGGGGGCCAGAAAAGCTGCTTCTAGGAGGTTGTCAAGTGTTTTCGCTCGACGATTCCATTCTTGGGGGGTTGGATTGGCTCTTGTTCCTGTAACTCGAATCCTAGCCCGGTATATCCCATTTTAATTTTACACCATTGCGAACCTTACGCCTCTTTTACTCTCTGATCGAGGTTATCGGCATTGAAAAATCTTCGTAAACTAAATCACACGTGTATATGTTAACATTTGATAGATATACAGTCAAGAAATTCAAGGGCAATGGTGATATATATGCGTATTAGACACCAAAAAAAACACTCAACGAATGGAAACAATTTAAGGAATGTGTTTAGTGATGGCATCAGATTCCTAATTGAGGGAGAAAGGTCTGGTGGCCAGAAAAGCTGCTTCTAAGAGGTTGTCATGTGTTTTCGCTCGCCGATTCCATTCTTGGGGGTTGGTTTGGCCCTTGTTCCTGTAACTCGAATCCTAGCCCGGTATATCTCATTTTAATTTTACACCGTTCTGAACCTTGCCCCATATTTATTCTCTGATCGAGGTTCTCGGCATTGAAAAATCTTTGTAAAAAAAAACACTCAACAAATTGCTACAATTTAAGGAATGTGTTTAGTGACGGCTTCAGATTCCTAATTGATGGAGAAAGGTCTGGTGGCAAGAAAAGTTGCTTCTAGGAGGTTGTCAAGTGTTTTCGCTACACGATTCCATTCTTGGGTGGTTGGTTTGGCCCTTGTTCCTGTAAATTTTAACTTTACACCATTGTGAACCTTACGCCTTTTTTACTCTCTGATCGAGGTTGTCGGCATTGAAAAATCTTCGTAAACTAGATCACACGTGTATATGTTGACATTTAAGAGATATACAGTCAAGAAAATCAAGGGCAATGGTGATATGTATGCGGATTAGACACACACAAAAAAACACTCAACAAATGGCTACAATTTAAGGAATGTGTTTAGTGGCGGCATCAGATTTCTAATTGATGGAAAAGGTCTGGTGGCAAGAAAAGCTGCTTCTAGGAGGTTTTCAAGTGTTTTCGCTCGATGATTCCATTCTTGGGTGGTTGGTTTGGCCCATGTTCCTGTAACTCGAATCCTAGCCCGGTATATCCCATTTTAATTTTACACCATTGTGAACCTTACGCCTTTTTTACTCTCTGATCGAGGTTCTCAGCATTGAAAAATCTTCGTAAACTAAATCACACGTGTATATGTTGACATTTAAGAGATATACAGACAAGAAAATCAAGAGCAATGGTGATATATATGCGGATTAGACACCAAAAAAAACACTCCACAAATGCTACAATTTAAGGAATGTGTTTAGTGACGGCATCAGATTCCTAATTGATAGAGAAAGGTCTGGTGGCAAGAAAAGCTGCTTCTAGGAGGTTGTCAAGTGTTTTCGCTCGACGATTCCATTCTTGGGTGCTTGGTTTGGCCCTTGTTCCTGTAACTCGAATCCTAGCCCGGTATATCCCATTTTAATTTTACACCATTGTGAACCTTACGCCTTTTTTACTCTCTGATCGAGGTTCTCAGCATTGAAAAATCTTCGTAAACTAAATCACACGTGTATATGTTGACATTTAAGAGATATACAGACAAGAAAATCAAGAGCAATGGTGATATATATGCGGATTAGACACCAAAAAAAACACTCCACAAATGCTACAATTTAAGGAATGTGTTTAGTGACGGCATCAGATTCCTAATTGATAGAGAAAGGACTGCTGGCAAGAAAAGCTGCTTCTAGGAGGTTGTCAAGTGTTTTCGCTCAACGATTCCATTCTTGGGTGGTTGGTTTGGCCCTTATTCCTGTAACTCGAATCCTAGCCCGGTATATCCCATTTTAATTTTACATCATTGTGAAACTTACACCTTTTTTACTCTCTGATCAAGGTTCTCGGCATTGAAAAATCTTCGTAAACTTAATCACACATGTATATGTTGACATTTAAGAGATATACAGTCAAGAAAAATCAAGGGCAATGGTGATATATATGCGGATTAGACACCAAAAAAAAACACTCAACAAATGGCTACAATTTAAGGAATGTGCTTAGTGACGGCATCAGATTCCTATTTGATGGAGAAAGGGCTGGTGGCAAGAAAAGCTGCTTCTAGGAGGTTGTCAAGTGTTTTCGCTCGACGATTCCATTCTTGGGTGCTTGGTTTGGCCCTTGTTCCTGTAACTCGAATCCTAGCCCGGTATATCCCATTTTAATTTTACACCATTGTGAACCTTACGCCATTTTTACTCTCTGATCGAGGTACTCGGCATTGAAAAATATTCGTAAACTAAATCACACGTGTATATGTTGACATTTAAGAGATATATGTCAACAAAAGCAAGAGCAATGGTGATATATATGCGGATTAGACACCAAAAAAAACACTCCACAAATGCTACAATTTAAGGAATGTGTTTAGTGACGGCATCAGATTCCTAATTGATAGAGAAAGGACTGGTGGCAAGAAAAGCTGCTTCTAGGAGGTTGTCAAGTGTTTTCGCTCGACGATTCGATTCTTGGGTGGTTGGTTTGGCCCTTGTTCCTGTAACTTGAATCCTAGCCCGGTATATCCCATTTTAATTTTACACCATTGTGAACCTTACGCCTTTTTTACTCTCTGATCGATGTTCTCGGCATTGAAAAATCTTCGTAAACTAAATCACAGGTGTATATGTTGACATTTAAGAGATATACAGTTAATAAAATCAAGGGCAATGGTGATATATATGCGGATTAGATACCAGAAAAAATAACTCAACAAATGGCTAAAATTTAAGGAATGTGTTTAGTGATGGCATCAGATTCCTAATTGATGGAGAAAGGTCTGGTGGCAAGAAAAGCTGCTTCTAGGAGGTTGTCAAGTGTTTTCGCTTGACGATTCCATTCTTGGGTGGTTGGTTTGGCCCTTGTTCCTATAACTCGAATCCTAGCCCGGTATATCCCATTTTAATTTTACACCATTGTGAACCTTACGCCATTTTTACTCTCTGATCGAGGTTCTCGGCATTGAAAAATCTTCGTAAACTAAATCACACGTGTATATATTGACATTTAAGAGATATACAGTCAAGAAAATCAAGGGCAATGGTGATATATATGCGGATTAGACCCCAAAAAAAACACTCAACAAATGGCTACAATTTAAAGAATGTGTTTAGTGATGGCATCAGATTTCTAATTGATGGAGAAAGATCTGCTGGCAAGACAAGCTGCTTCTAGGAGGTTGTCAAGTGTTTTCGCTCAACGATTCCATTCTTGGGTGGTTGATTTGGCCCTTATTCCTGTAACTCGAATCCTAGCCCGGTATATCCTATTTTAATTTTACATCATTGTGAAACTTACACCTTTTTTACTCTCTGATCGAGGTTCTCGGCATTAAAAAATCTTCGTAAACTTAATCACACATGTATATGTTGACATTTAAGAGATATACAGTCAAGAAAAATCAAGGGCAATGGTGATATATATGCGGATTAGACACAAAAAAACACTCAAAAATGGATACAATTTAAGGAATGTGCTTATTGACGGCATCAGATTCCTATTTGATGGAGAATGGTCTGGGGGCAAGAAAAGCTGCTTCTAGGAGGTTGTCAAGTGTTATCGATCGACGATTCCATTCTTGGGTGCTTGGTTTGGCCCTTGTTCCTGTAACTCGAATCCTAGCCTGGTATATCCCATTTTAATTTTACACCATTGTGAACCTTACGCCTTTTTTACTCTTTGATCGAGGTTCTCGGCATTGAAAAATCTTCGTAAACTAAATCACACGTGTATATGTTGACATTTAAGAGATATACAGTCAAGAAAATCAAGAGCAATGGTGATATATATGCGGATTAGACACCAAAAAAAACACTCCACAAATGCTACAATTTAAGGAATGTGTTTAGTGACGGCATCAGATTCCTAATTGATAGAGAAAGGACTGCTGGCAAGAAAAGCTGCTTCTAGGAGGTTGTCAAGTGTTTTCGCTCGACGATTCGATTCTTGGGTGGTTGGTTTGGCCCTTGTTCCTGTAACTTGAATCCTAGCCCGGTATATCCCATTTTAATTTTACACCATTGTGAACCTTACGCCTCTTTTACTCTCTGATCGATGTTCTCGGCATTGAAAAATCTTCGTAAACTAAATCACAGGTGTATATGTTGACATTTAAGAGATATACAGTTAATAAAATCAAGGGCAATGGTGATATATATGCGGATTAGACACCAAAAAAAAAACACTCAACAAATGGCTACAATTTAAGGAATGTGCTTAGTGACGGCATCAGATTCCTATTTGATGGAGAAAGATCTGGTGGCAAGAAAAGCTGCTTCTAGGAGGTTGTCAAGTGTTTTCACTCGACGATTCCATTCTTGGGTGCTTGGTTTGGCCCTTGTTCCT